>JABBWA010000253.1:0-69200 GCA_016628065.1 Suillus lakei | reverse complement strand
ACGCGTGAGAGGGACTTAAATCTTGACTTCATATAATGTCGTGCAGCCAGCTCCTTCTCGTCGTTATATTCCCTCGTTCACCTCACCCTACCTATGTACAGATCTGTCTACTTCTACAAGTCATCAGGGATACTTCAAAGCCGCCCCACGCTGCACTTCAAGTTCTCACACTGCTGTGTTCCTGGGAGATGAAAGGTTTGTCCATCCATGCCTGCTGAAACAGCTATGGGAGGTTGCTACTATGAAGTTTCGGGGCTAGTTAGTGATGAGGAATGGGCGTGGGCGACGATTTATTCTTGATTGAAAAACCTTTGGACATAGTTTGTATAGTGTGTATGTACAAAATGTGCCATAACTCGCTTCCTGAAGGCCTGAATAGCCAGACATGACAGTACACACCCCATGCTACGCCAGGTAATGAGTTTGGGCCATGAGTGGGCTATGATTGAGTGATGGGTGGGCGATGGGCGCGATGATGACCGGGTGATTGATTTTATCTGCAGACAAAACTTGAAGTTTTGTCATGACATTCTGTCGCTGGCGAAAACTTCAAATTTTCAGGGGTGTCTAATTGTTGGACAAATCTTGATACATTAGCAAGCATGTGGTCATCTGCAAAACTTCAAGTTTTGTCCGACATTTACATGAAAATTAAACTTTAAATTGAAGCAGACGTAGAAAACTGATCATATTTCTTATATTTGTTGACATATTGTCTGTGGGAATATGGTTGCGGTGCTTGATATTTTGGATTATGCACAAAACAAACCGGCAAATTTTGAAGTTATTTACCCATCTTTATGTTAGTTTAAATTTCAAATATTTTCTTCATATTTTGTACAACATATAAACCTCTCCTAAATATCAATAACCCCGATGTGTCATGGACCTGTCAAATTCCCAACCGCCTGGGCCTTTGTAACAGACGATTATCAACAGCTTGAAACCCGACAACATCAAAGACTTACCCCCCATTAATAACCTACTGACCTCATGGGCCCCCCCTACCAGTGGAATGAGAGCTAACCGTCTCCCAAAACAAATCACCAATATGTTCAAAATGGCAAAAAACATAATGTAGTATTCGCACCACTGAAGCTGTAACATCTCAAGGACCAACTACCCGCATGGCTCCACCCTAGAGCACCCCCAAGAATATCATAAAAGCAAAGACCAATGCCTACAACATACACATAACACGCAATCAGTTAAAGATCTACGAGAAATAGCAGATAGACTAACCAACAATAACGCTCATCAGAACACAGCAAATTGCCTGTGCTATGCCTGCGTCACAACAGGCTAACGGGATGCAAAAACCGGATAAATGTGCGAAGGGCACGAAACACATCCTCACAATCTAAACCCAACATTCAACCCTAATACAACCCCAAAGAAAGATGACTTAACCCTAACACACAGAAGGATTGAGAAAAACACAAGAATGAGAAAACAACAAAACAGAGAGATCACCTTCAACCCCTCTATTACTAACAAATCACAACTTCCAACAGTATCCATCTTCATGGACCCAGACCGTATCATACAAATTCCTGCCTATCCTCTGTGTCCCAATAACCGACCACAAACAAAACACCCCAAATAACAATGTACACAGATGGGTCATGCACCAACAATGGTAAACAAAATGTGTCCTGTGGTGGAGGAATCTGGATAGAGGAAAACCATCAACTAAACAGAGCCATCAAGGTACCCAGAAATACACACTCTAACCAAATAGGCAAGCTGACCGTGGTACTCATAGCCATACAATCAGCCAATCCCCAGACACCCCTGAAAATAGTATCCGACTCAAAATATGTTATAGAAGGAATAAACACACACCTGATGAAATGGGAGGAGAAGGGTGGATAGGAATAGCCAATGTGTCCCTCTTCAAAGTCATAGCCTACCACCTGAGAAGACACCCCGCCCCTACCACTTCCAGTGGATAAAAGGCCACAATGGCCACATAGGGAATGAAAGCAGATCAACTTGCGATGGCCGGAGCCCTTCGCACGGATCCCGACAGAATCGACACATATGTACCACATAACTTTGATAACCAAGGAGCAAACACACAAACAATCACACAGAAATTCGCATACACAAAAATTATGAATAAAACTACCTTAGAATATAAATGAGCAACATTAGCCCTCCTCGATGTCACAAGATTTGCTGTTGAATCAATATCGTCAAATCTCGAGACTGATGAAACCATCTGGCACAGTTGTAGACATAAAGACATTTCGAAAAATCCAGATGTTCCTATATAAGTCGTTAAACACATATCGAGTAGGTGCCTTCTGGGAATCAATACCTAACTACAAGCACAGAGCCTTCTGCACCCATTGCCCGGAGAACTAGAATCAATAGAGCACATTGTGACCCTGTGCAACAACCCAGTCAGTAAACCATCTGGCAACTGGCGAAGGACACATGGCCAGCGAAACACGGCCCCTGGCCGGCACCCCATATAGGCTTGATACTAGGTTGCGTGTTATCTCCCTCTCACCTATACCACAAGCCGGACCACAAGACATCAACACCAAATACAGAACAAAAAAGGAGTGTCGCCTCCTCAAGATACTAATCTCAGAATCGGCTTACCTAATCTGGACACTACGATGCGAGAGTGATCAGAGAGTCGACACATACTGAAGACTCGGTAAAAAGATGGGTGAATGCCATCGACCGACGTTTACAACTCGATCAGCAATTACAAGCAGGACCAAGCGAACTACCAAAATGGAATCAAAAGTAAAAGCCACGTGGTCAGATATATTACTTAATCAACAACAACCCCCCCAAGACGATTGGGCAACTAACCTAGAGGTTTTAGTGGGTATCAAGCTACCCAGGCCCTCGCAGACCGTGGTCACCAGGTAGCCCAGAGTCCCACACTATTTCACGACAGTGAAATGTGCGTAAGTTGCATTTTCCCTCGGACTTTACTAGTTAAAGTTGCTATAAGCGTTTACATAGAGCTCGACGGAGTCAGTTGCTGTGTAATAGATCCGCTTTTCCAAAAAAAAAAAAATACCAGACGCTTGCCCGACCCTAGTAACATAAATCGACGTTTCTTTGAAACTCGCTTGTGACCTCAGGCTCGTATACAGGATTTAATCATGCAAGGAACATGATTTTGCTTGAACTAGTAGGTGAAACCATAGGTGATACAAAGATATTCAAACATCATCGCTATGATGATTCAGCTGCGACAGCAGACCCAGCAGTTCTTTATAAAAAGAGCCCCCATCCCTTTCGGGCAGGTCGAAGGTCGCGTAGGTAAGCACTGGTTTAGGCAGGTTATGGCGTCTTGATCAGAAACAGCGTCAGCTGCCTGTACCCCAGCGGCAGCGGCAAAGATGACGAGGTAAGCGATGTGAATGAGCTTCATGGTATCTGGTATAACTATGCTTCAGCCTGTGATGCAGTCGTGCTAGGAAACCACACACCACAGAAGTTTAATTGTGCGATGTGCGCAAAGCTGCTATGGCAAGTCTTGGAAAAGCTATATGTAAGTTCAGTGGGATGTGCATAATGTAGCGCAAGAGGGCCACTCACTGAAAACGAGGTGTTCGGTTTGAGGCCTTTTCAACTCGACCCCGTTGAATTTATACTGTTCTTGCTGTTAGGGCTGAAACTATACTCCGGACTGGGAGAAAATTTTATACCAAGAAACCATGTAACGCTGATAATGAGATGCATCACCTTGGTTATCCGCACATAAGGCGCACCAAGCACTTGCTCTAATCCATGGGACTAGAAACAGCTAAAATGTTCGCCCAGTATATCATATGGTTATCACGATTCAAGTCTTCTTCGGCTCAAAGATTTGGACGGAAGTCAAATTTGAAGATACTGGAGGGTTGCCCTACCTGAAGTTCAAATGCTATAGCTAAATCGAGTCAGCATTCAGTAGGCGAATAGGGGGTCGTGGGCTCCGTCACCGTGTTTCATTTTGAACGTTAGCGCGGGCATGCGTGCAATAGGGAATTGAACCTCTACTTTGTGGTACCACCTGTCATGCAAGGATCATGCAAGAACTGCCCGTTACAGTGTTTATTTAACATCCACAGAGGCATGTGTGCCCCTGGGAGACCAACTATGATTCAGTGGATTTCGTTCAGCAGGGTTCCGGTGATCGCAGAAAGGATAGTCGCAATAGAACATTTCAAACATTTCCTGGTAGTACAGCATCCCAAGAGCCTCGATAGTATGAGTGCGCAGCCCTTAGTGCACCATGTTCGCGTAATTATAGTGCCATCGCTAAATCAAAACAGTTAGCCCACTTGTCCCCGCGCACAAGCTTTGAAGGCCCACCAAACAGCTCTTCACCTAATCTCCACTCCAATTCACGGCGCTTTACGCCTGGCCTTACATCAATGTGCGCCGTCGCCATGTTCAAGACCGTTTCAAGTCGTGGATTGATAAACGCTTGAGCTATGGCGATGATGATAATGATGTGTTAATGTTATTTGGCCCATCTTAACCCCCGCCTTCAAAAGTTGGTGCTAGACTTATAGTTAAATCGAGACTGCGTTCAGCAAGCAACTAGAGGAGGATGAAGCGACACTTCCGTCACCCTGTTTCAGCAACCCCGTAGAAGCATGCGTGCCATGGAGAACATTCTTCCATTCAGTAGGGTCGGTGCGGTGGTCGCAGGAAGGATAATCACTTCGACACTTGTGGTGGATTAGCGAGGATGTGCCGTTGAAGTCCAAAGGTTTTGCCAAGTGGCCGCGTTGAGTCCCAATATGACCGTGCGAACAACTCCAGGACCTGGAGCTGATATACTGCCCTTGCCATCTTGTCCTTCGAAATTATTTGAATAGTCTTCTTACTACTCAAAAATGCGATGTTGTGTTGTTCATGATACAGTAAGCACCTCGTCTCATTAAGACATCAAAACAATCATAATCGTGGATGGAGATGTAGTAGATGTGTAGGTATATCGAAATATCGCTGACCGTTGGACTGACGACACGCCTATAAGTTCCTCAGATTTGCCCTACCAAATGAATGCTCATAAATGTAATATGCGACGTATGCGCAATTTTGGTTGCCAATACTGCTGAAATTTGGGTCGACGGTTTGATTGCAGGTACAGTTCCAAGGCAATACTGGGATGCGTGCATCGGCCAAACAAAAGGATCATCGACGAACAGGTGCCTTGTGGAGCGCAGATATAACTCCGTTGTTGGAATAGTTGTTTTCGCTTCGCGTAGCGATGGATCGGTCTAGTCCGATCCAGTTCCCTAGCACATTCTAAGAACCGAGAACCGGACCATAGGTTCGGTGAGCAGAACCATGGACTGGACCATTGGTTCGGACTCTTTCTAAGACATCTTCCACTGTGACCTTTAATTTCAAACATTCCCCAATGCTTCCATCACAAGGGAATTCCAGCCTCATCCGCGCTATATATGTAGACTTACATCCTGCTCGTACGATGTATGAGGTGGTGCTGGGTTTGGGCAGTGTAGAACACACTTCGAACATAGATCACCACTCACTGTTTGCGGTCCATCAACTCGACCGTCTAACAAAAAAAACCTTACCAACTTCTTTCCCCCACTTCGGATGTCCCTCGAGCTACAGTCTTGTAGTTGAGAACACACTCGGAGTCCGGGATGGTGAGCCTACGAATGGCATTAATGGGCGGTCCTATAATACAAGGACACCATGCAGAGCGCAGAGGAAAAACGACGTACGTCCTACATGCGTACTCTTCACCAACGATGGGCCAGACTCGAATCAATAACCAAAACATCCTTTCTTCCTTGTGCATTTGAGAAATTCATTCCTTATCTCACTTTCTCAAACACACGAGGGTGAGGTGGTAGCGGAACATGTATAACGAACGTTAATATGGGAAGATAGGACAAGGCCCGGGCTAGAGGGAGGCGGAAATTTCACGCTGATCAACATTGAAGCTTGAAGCGCCCATGTTCGCGTTAAAGTTACATCTGCTCGTAAAATATCGATGTAGGAAATGGTGAGTATTTCTCCTGCACAGTAAGTACTGTATAGATAGGTTCATCACTCCCTGCACCGTACTGTGTATAGTATCAACTCGAATCAAAAAAACAAAACATTGTCAGCTATCTCCCAACTCCGTATTCTTAACTCAAATGTGAAGCCCGCACTCGGAGTCTCGGAGATATGAAGATAGCCTAAAAAGAGTATCACTGACATCCCAAAGACTATAGTACGCATCGTGGAGAAAACAACGGTGCGCATCCTGCACATGTACGACAAGCATCGTAAGCCCTAGCTCTCCCTCGTGCATTTGGAATAATGGAGATAAAGACATTCACTCAACTACTTCGAACGCCACTTTGGAGAGTATGTGTAAGGAACAGGTGCAACGAGTGCTAACCGGGCTCTACGCATCGCATGCCGACCGTAACAACGCAAGGAAAACCCGATGCGCTCCTTTCATCAGTATCAGCATCGACACAAACACACCTCGTATCCAAGACCTCGCTAATACAGCTCCCACCCTCTGCCTTCTACAGTCTTGCATCCAGTCGTGCGTGGTGGGTGCCGTCGGGTACGAGGTAGAATGTGTTACTTTGGGTGTTATGTTAGCGTTAGTTGGTAGGTGAAGGGCATATGAAAGAGGATGGAGTAGGGATGGGGATGGGAGGAACGGAGTAGGAAATAAGATGGGATGAATGGAGTAGATAAGAGGCGGGATGAATGGGGTAGAGAAGGAGACGAGAGAGACGGAGCAGACAAACAGACGAGAACGCAGGAGAGAAGCAGACAGGAGAAACAGAGCAACGAAAGAGATCGGAACAAAGCTAAAACAAAACAAATACACAACACTCACACCCACTGCAGGGTTTAGACGGGTGTCTGCAATGCAGGCATTGTTGAGCGGACCAGCATATTGGAGCATATCGGGGATGAATGTGGCGGTTGAGAACGACCTAGTATTTTGGAGTGTGATCCTCACAGGTGAGGTATTGAAGGAGGGCGGAGAAAGATGAGGGAAATAGGACAGATGCACATGAGGCTAAGATGGAGTTAGCAGCAAAGTAATCAAAGGTGGTGGAAACGAGAGAATCATGAACTTGTTGAGGATAATGAGAATGTTATCACAAGGGTAAATGTTGCAGGTGGTGAAGGACAAGTGGTAGCTAGCTTTCGGACGCGCATGCGGTAGAATTGCTTCATTTCATGTTGACTTGCATTATGCGATGGCCTGACAACCATCATGCATGTAAGTAGCGACTACATGAGATAAAAATGACGTACCTTAAATTACATTGTCGTGTTCCCTCCAGATGAAAAGGCCAAGGTAGTGGAGGACGTCAAACATATCCTTGAGCGAGGAGATGGTAGAGTCTGGATCAACAAGGAAGATGGCACGTATCAATACCCATACGAGACTTACATAGTGGTATCTAGAAAGAAGTAGACCTGCAGGAAACAGTCGAGCAGTCATAACTTAGAATAAACGTTGTATACAACATCATTTTACATTCTCAGCTCGCAATACAGGGCTGTAGTGGCAAAGCCCGCCGGTGTACATTAAATCTGTTGCTTCGCTCTCAGTTGAGATTGATCGAGCCGTCCTCCACGAGCCTGACAGATTCCTCCAAAGCATCATCTAGCTCCGTTAGCCAAGCCCACTCCCAATTCTTAGTGATCATATCGCCGAGCTCGTGCAACGGGACCTCTTCTTGAAACGCACATAGTTGGCCACCACGCATTGAACGCAGAGCCACATTTGATGAGAATGGCCTTCTCAACTTGTCGTAGATGACGAGGGCCCTGTGTACCGTTTCTAGGGTCGTAGCTTTGTGTCCAAGAACAGTCGCGAGTAAGTAAGCATCCTATCAAATCAAATCCGCATGGTGTAGATTTCTCGAAGTGCAAACGTGCACAACTGACCTCGATACTCTGACCAGCACCAGAACCTTGGAATGGCGCCATTGCATGGGCAGCATCTCCCATGATCGCGACTTGCCCGAAGTTGGTAGATGGTAATGTTTTCACGGTGTGCACGGCCCAAAGTGTGCCTCTGTCTACACACTGTGGAAATCATTAGTGAGGAACAACAACTCGGATACGAACGACATACCTCGAGAACGTGTTGTGCGTCCTCTTCGAAGTCTTTAAAAGGCTCAACGAATTGCTCAGCAGTGAGTTCGCCGACCCACTCGTTGTCTGTCTTCCCTTTGAAAGACGGACGAGGGATCCCTGCATCGGCTTGATAAGCTGTGTCAACGAGATCGCGTTCAAGCGTGAAGCCTGCGAAATTGACGTATTGCCCATGAGAAATTGGGTATGCAGCGAAATACTGCAATGCATCAGCTTGAGTAGCGTACACCATAGATAGAGAGTCTCACAGCATTTTTTCCCATGTACTGTAAATGAAAACGCCACCAAGTCAATGGTATGACATGTAACTGGAATGAGGCTTACCTGGGTGAACTCCCGTAAGACACGGTGGTCAGGACAACGCGCGCGCAGCTTCTCTGCTGAAATTAATGTTCTGTATGCAGTAACGCCGCTCCAGACTGGGTTTATGCAAGATAGCACAGACTCCTTTTCGTCGGGATCCATTCCCTCGGCCAATTCACGCAACATACAGGGCCGGACTGAGGATTTGATCCCGTCAGCACCAATCAAAACATCGCATGTCGCAGTCGATCCATCCTTGAATGTTAGCGTAATTGGCGAATTTCTGTCTTCTAAGGACTGAGTATATGATATCAGTCGTTTGGCGTTGTGCATTGTGCAGGACGGTGGGAGGTATGAGAGAAGTACGCCATGGAAGTCAGCTCGATGAAAACGCATAAGTTTGCCTGTTCTACCAACGGTAGTCAGTGTGAGATACATTCGAATGCAGTGGAAAGTTGACCTTTCGTCATCATGTCAGACAGCTCAATGCCGACGGCTTGATCGCTTTTACGGTTCTTAATAGCTGGGACTAAAGTTTCTCTCAGTAAATTTGAACACGCATAGTATATGCTTGCCACTGACCATATTCTTCTGTGTATTCGTAACCGCAGCGCTGAAGCAGTTGCTGCTCTAAGTCTGGTCCAAATTTTCGTAGGACCTGGACGATCATTGTCTGGGCTAGCATGTCTTTTATTTTCAGAGATCCGTACCTTGAATGCCCTGGGCCAGACACCAACACCTGCGCCAATCTCACAAAAGGTCTGAGCAGCTTCATACACGTCGACGGCAATATCCTGGTACCGGGACAAAGCAACAGCTAATGTCAACCCACCCACCCCTCCTCCACTAGTATTGTAATGAGCATGACTACGGCCACAGGTTGGAGACACATTACCAGATAGCGATCCTGAACTTTGGGGTAGACATTGTATCTGAAGAGCTGTGGGCCGCATGGTCTATTATATATCTGCTGGGTGAATCCGATGAGTGAGAGAATGACGTCGAGACATATGTATCCGGACATTTCGTGGTCGTAATGTAGCACAGAAAACGTGCATGAAAGCTTTTCGTGCACAATTTCAACCTACGAAAAGCATCAACGGGTGTGACAAAGTATCTTGAAAGTGTCAATGATAACCCCATAATCAATAGGTCTGTTAAAAATGGGTGAGATCTGCATTGAAGCGGAAGCTGCAATCGCGAGCAAATGGCGAGGGCGCTCCGGAGCCTTTGAGATAATCTGTCCTCATTTGGAAGAAGATAGAGGTTCGCGTTGCGAACTTGTGACCTTGTTCTGATATATGTGGGCAATTGACCGGTGCTTTGGATTTCACATAATGACATGTATACACAGCATAATGTATTCATATCAGATGACTGACAGATATTGTTGCATCCAACATGACCTTACTTCGCAAAGTAACAAGGTAATCAAACCTGAATTCTATTCCTGAGTCATCATGTGAAACTTCCATTCATCGTCTCGCCATGTGCTCGTGAATCCAGCCTGGCCTGCTTGTCGGTTCTTATCAACAGCCTATTTCAACTTACCGGCTCTCGATTCCTGGATAGCGTCCCCGGGATCGCTTGTACTCACTGATACCTTTCATTCTAATCACCTTTCAGACTTCTACGTTGCTCTGCCCACTCGTGACGGCACGCGCGGTCGCCCGTATGCACCCCTGTAGAAGGTACATCCCTCGGATACGGACACCACCTTGCCTTTTTCCACCCACGTAATCCTGAGGTGTCACCACGTGCAGATGGGACAGACGCAGACTTCTATCCATTCACACGGCGGATGTGCATCAGGAAAAACCTCCCCTGGGAAAAACACGAACAATCTGTGAATTAGTGCTTTACCAGGTTTTATTGCAATGTTTTGCATTACTGAGATTTACATGGTAATCTGCAGTCCCCCGTCGACGTTCATCAGTAATTTCACCGATTCCTTATTTTGCCTTATTTTACTTAATGGCCTTTGATTCTCGCGAAACGAGATTTTTGAGCTACCTTAAAGGTTTGCTTTTTCTAATTATTAGAAAGTGGGACCGGCATGCAAACAAGTTCATGTGCGAAGTTCACAAAAGTTGAATTAAAGTGTAATAAGCAAGGACCGTACAGAAAAAGTCTAAAAAGCGATTTCAAGGCATGATGATCTGCGTATTTATTAACATAGAACTTGCGGAAAACATCATAAGTCTGGTGGTGCTGATGTTGCGGAGGAATAAATCGAGTACCGTATATAGGAATGAGGTGTGCGGCACGGTAGATTGAATCAATATGAATGATGGAAATATGGGGAGAGTTGTTCGCAACTATGGGGCGGGCCGTACCATCCACATTCCATTGTCTTCGTTAGGTGAATCTCCAACAGTATCGAACCACCGCACAACTGCGCATGGGTATAGTTCAGCCTTGTATGTGAAAGAAAAAAAGTCAACACTCGTGCAACGTCCATACCCCTCATCCCGTCAAGATCCGGATTTGTGTTGACAAAGACACAATCATAACGAGGATGCTCGTTTCTCCATATTGGACACGCGCGAATATACTCACGGCGCATGCCCCCAATACCACTTGGATCACTTGGGGCGAAGAATCTGGAACATGCGGAGTTGAAAACACTGATTTTCCCATCATATTGGGGACAACAAGTAAGGGGAACTTCAGAAGGGTCACGGGGGTCATTTGGATTGAGTTGGGTAAATAGAAAGTGGCGCAAAAGGTTGGGGAGTTGTGGGATTGACAATTCGACTGCTAACTCAGTGGGTGTCCGGGCACGTTTTCGTTCTAAACAATGTTAGCCGTTTGACAGAAACAGGTGCTGGAGCACTTACGAGGCGTTTTGGCCAATTCAACATGTGCTTCAATGTTAGTTGGCCCATCATCAACTTCGGCATCATCATTGTCGTCCTTGCCCTCCGTTCCGCTGACGGTGTGTGTGGCTGTATCTCCCTGTGTGTCCACATCGCCTGGCTCGAGATTCATGGTGCGCATTTGTTCTATTTAAGCATCAGCAAGAGCACAATAAAGACACGATATGCTACTTACCTACTGCAAGTGCAGCTGCAGAAAGACATGTCCCGTCAAGCATTTTCCGTTGGGTAAAATCAGCATGCGACGCTGCAAGTTTATCGAGTCGTTGATTTGTGACCAACATTTGGCCAAGTGCCTTGTACCGGCTGGAACGCCTCCACGGTTCCTTGACGGCTTTGATGTGCTTCGCTTCGGTGATTGACGAGCACAGGCCATTCGGGGCCCCAAAAAGACGAATGAGGAGTACATAGTGTTGAAGTGAGTGTTGGCGAGGGAGTGAGAATGTCGACACGACACCAATCGTTTCAAAAATTTGTCGGTACTGATGAAAGCGGTCGAGTGCTTCTTGGATCTTCTCGAGAGTCGTCTCCGTAATGACACTACGTCGGACAAAGTAACAAAACTCGAGGAAAGCTCGAAACGTTCGAACTATATCTACAGGGACGTGCCCCTCGATAGCGGACAAGTATACCTTAACTGTATGTCAGTACAATGTTAGTAATCCAATCCACAAACAAAATGTACCTTCATCAGTGCTTTTGAATCATCCCCCGTCCATTGCTTAAAGCCTCGTCCTTGTGGGAAGCGTCGAAGACCAGCGAAGGCCGGAACAGCAGCAATTCTAGACAAACTGGTGAGATAGCTATATAGATCATTAAATAAACCCTTTACCTTCGGTCAATATCATCCATGATGCGCTGGGCCTCTTTCTTCGAGTGAGTCTGATATAGATACTTCTCGATCCATTCCACAAGATGGTCCTTAAAGGTGCCTTTGATGAGCTGGTGAAGGATATCGGGGGCAATGAGCTCATGGATATCAGCCCGAGGAAAATCGTTCGTGAATGGCTGATAAAAAGTGTTAAGGAATTGTAAAAACATAGTGCGAAAGATAGGGCTTACGACGAGATCACCAACAATACCGTACTCGTCCCATAATTCACCAAGGGTCCCCTCCTCGACAAGCACATCCGTATGATGACGACAGCGCCAACCAGCCTGCTCGTCTAGATTGATACGTGAAGACAAACATCTGTCCAATAATGAGTCTAAGTGGTCAACTAAAAAGATGTACGAGCACATACCTTGGGCACCAGCCACGCACGATACATGTCAATAGGACCTGCTCTTCATAGTCTGCTATGTACGGTCCCAGACCGTATATCACACGACGGAAATGGCCGTCACCAAATTGTGTGACTTCGTACTTTGTGATACCGGGTCGAAGTGTCTCGAGAATCTTGGAGAGCGAGCAGTGAAATAATTGCCGGCGGAACTTTCGGAACTTCACATCACCAGTTGCGTGTTCCTTGGTTGCTAGCTCGGATAAGCCATGTGGTAGTATATGCACAAATGAAACTTACTTTTGGGAATAGCAAGAAACCCGATGATACTAACTGCATCACGGTGAGCTCGTCTGACGTTGTTGCGAACGTTGCCAATAGACGCATATAGTGGGTAATATTCGTTGTTTCCCGTTGCGACAGACACCGTAGTCTTGTCGCTGCCTAAAACAACAGGTACAAACGTGGATCCATGTGATTCCGGATCTTCTGAGATTATGTCCTGGTAACAATTATTAGAATTAGAGCAGTTGTCGAGACATTGAAAGACTCACCGCCTGATCCCATGCCCAATCACCAGACATAAAATCCCTCCACTGACGCTCATCACTGTCGGTCAAGAATTCACGGTACGGTCGGTAATCAAACTCTTCAACATAGTCTGGGTTCGCAAGCATGTTGCGAATAACTTCTCGTGGATCACGGTACCAGACATCAAAGTCTTGGTCCATCCATGGCGGTACATCGGTGTCCGGTCGTTCACCATTGTATCGAACCGAAAACGATTGCCATTTGACATCGCCAAGTGGCGTTTTGTCGATGGTTTTGTGAAGGTCACGAAAATCTGCGAACGGAGGCTTATCGTCGTGTTTCTGGAGAGTTGAAGCCCAGAGATCAAGTAGCCTATTGATCTGGGCTGCAGGTGTCTGATTCTCGGTGAAAAAAAATTCTGCTGTTTCAAACTCAACACGGTTTCGGTAAGGCGTCCAGTCATTAGGAGATTTATCCGAGAGTGGCTTTGGTGGGCTTCCGGGGGGAAGAAACGTGCCGTTCTCGTCACAAGGACGGGCTATAAATTATATTTTGAAACATCGTTAGAAAATGTTCTAATAGCAAAGTAAAGTCTTACCGTCGAGGTCCTTGTGAAAGTTCCTATATAGGCGGTCTCCTGGCCCCCAGAACTCAACGTCAATTCTGGGAGCTGGCGAGTCCCGTGTCCCATCATGTTCTGTCATATTCGGACCATCATATTCGACTTCTTGAAAGTCAAATTGTGCCTCAGGCTGCTCAGGTGCCAGACGGTGCTCTTCCAGCTCTTCAGAAACACTGGCACGATAAGCATTAGCTGCCCTTGCGATTGTAGGATGGGCTGCATTCCAATGTTTCGTTCGTCCCGCTTGAGTTTTGAAATAACGCCGACAATTTGAGCGTCCGCAAGGAAGTTGGAGTGCATTGTGATCCTGTCGAGATTTCTGGTTCCTTTAGACAATATCAGCAAGTGAGGAACGTGAAAAAATGGAGTATGTACATGGTTTACACGTAGCATTAAGAAAACGAACTTTCGGTTGAAAGCAAACCGAGCTCCCAGCCTAGTAAGTGTCGTGGTCGTAATCAGTATGCGTTGTCCGTGTTTGGGGTCAGGGTAGCGCACTTAAAAGTTTTCACTCAGCTTAGACCGTTTCTTGCTGCTCCCTGCTACCCACGAATTTCTGTCCACCTCGCTTGCAGCTCCTTACGCGCAGCTTTCACATCGACATGCCTGCTCAACCTGCCACCGCCACTCCAGCTCGTCGTACTCGTGCATCTAATGCGACTGCGCATCCGGGTGCAATCCTCTTAGAGGCAAGAAAGCCCCGACGCACAACAGAAGAAGTTGCGGCTGCCCAAGAAGAAAAGGCAGCAAAGGCAGCAGCACAAGCAGCAGCTGCCAAGGCAGGTGCTAAGCGTGTGGCCGGCATAGAGCTGGAGATGGAAGCTAAACAGACGAATGTGCTGGCAAGGAAGGTTAAGGGAGTCCGCCCTCGTCCAACCCCTTACAAAGGCAAGAAGGCTGCAAAGGACAGTCCAGATGTTGCAGCAACCTGTGGCGGAGGTGATGATGAGGTTGGAACCAATCAAGCGCCAGGAATACTCACTCAGAAGGCTGATGTGCTGATGGATCTCGACAATGATGCAATTGACCAAGATCCATGCAGTAAGATTGGTACGGTCAAGAAGAAGGTTACCAAAGCATCGATGAAGGATGCTGTCAATCATGCGCGTAATCAAATCAAGCGGACCCGGACTGCTGATGGCGGAGATAAGGCAGCACGTGTCGATAAGAAAGGCAACATATTTGATGCGTAAGTCTCTACTTCACACTCATCATGCTCCTGCTCACCGAATCAACCATGTTCTTCCTCAACTTAACTTTCAACCGCAGGAAACAGCCTGAGTTGGCTCTCGCCAACAAAGTCAAGAGCTGGGCTTCAGGTGTCAACATACCTATCAAGTCTCAGGACGCGAGTCGTGCAACTCACACTTCGGCATCACCTCCCCCTTCGACAATCTTTTCTCGCCTTACGGGCTCTTCTATGACCACTCACAGTGCAATTCCGACTGATGCTCCTAAAGATGCTCCTCAATATATTGGTGCACCCGAGGATGTGCTTGCCGGAGGTTTTGCTGACGATGAGGATGAGGATGAGGAATTAGAACGCCTGGCTGCGTACGGGATAACTGCCAAGGAAGGGAGATCAGCTGCAGCGGTAATCTTTTACTTATCTCCCATCAGAAACTTCTACTGATATAGTTCAAAGATGGCGGTTACTCTCACGGTTGACGACTCCGATGACGAGTTGGAGATTCCAGCAGAGTTCCGTGCTCCATTCACCCAGTTGTCACCATTACGGCGTCTGTCCAGGGCTGCCAGCAGCAGCAGCATCCTCAAACGGAAGGCTTCCGAAGCCCTCGATCTTATCTCTGGCAGTGAAAATGATGATTTTTCGGACAATGCAAGTGAGTCAACGCTGCTTGCTGATGCCAACACTCTGAAACTCACTGCACCTCTAGTCAACAATACAATGGACACCAACCTACCAGACGAGATGGATCAGCAGCATGAAGCGGAGCTCGAGAAGCCCAAAGTGAAGCTAGAGAAGCCCCCCCGCACTACAACTTCGGTGAGCATCTGACCATTTGGTTAACTAGTCCTTCCTGACGCAAATTTTTCATTAGACATCGGTCATGACCACAGACGTCAAACCTTCTGCGACTAAAAAGGTGAAGGTGGAATCATCTTCGACGTCTATCGGTGCTGCTCCCGCCCCCAAGGAACAACAATCTGTCAATGTCGACACACCGCACGACAAGTTGAAGCCCCGAGCACAATACCGAGGCACCGACCTCCCTGAACAAGTACAAGCAGACAACCGCTGGGCAAAAAAGTTTCTTCCGACGATGATTTTGTGGGCCGGCAGCCAAGAATCCCTCTGGAGCATCCCAGATGCGACTCTACTTACACATGTTCAAATCATTTTTCAGGCAATCTACCCAGACGTGAACCTCACCATTGTTCTGAATGGTGCCGTTTTTTCGCTTGTAAGTGCTTGTTGCTGTTGCTCCAGATGTCAGGGACATTTTCTCACTGTATCCACTGCACACTCAGACTATTCAACGCCTTTCCGAGTGGCGGAGCAACTTTGGCTCTACAGCCATTGTGATTATCTACGATTTTTTGATGAGCAACAGCGACTGTGACCCCGAGGTTCTTGCAGGGCTCCTCTTGAAGAATTACACCTTCATCTTCGAGGATATGGACAAGCGTGACCCTGACGGTGCATTCCACTCTGTATTCATCCTGCAGCTCCTCGGAAAGGCTCATCTCAATGTCATTAACGGTCACGCTAATATTCCCGCGTTGAAAACCAAGGACCTCGCATCGAAAGGGATGGCCGGTGTTATTGTATTTTGCGCTACAGCAGTAAGTCTATTTTCTTATTATCAATGATCCCTCTCAATGGATTCGCATAGCTTGAGCGCGCCGTCACATTAATTTCGGAGGGTGATATCAAAGTCGAGGACATCTTAGCGTCGGCCACATCTCGCGGCAAGGTGATCATCAAGCTACCCAAAGTACTCAACAAGACCACTGGCAAGGAGACCAGTGCTCCGTATATGTTTTCGCGTGATCTCTGGGGTAAAGCGGACACTGGGTACATGAAGAGCATCAAGAAGAAGAGCAAGAACTTCGTTGAAACTATAGTAGAGATGGCACGGTCAGCTTTGAACGAAAGCACCACTGCGGATGCAGCCATTTTGCACAGCTCTGATGACGACCGTGCCTTCCTGTGTATGTATAATCTTTCCCTCTTGTGCATCCTTCTGTTTTATTTATTCGTCTTGTTCACCGTACTAATTTTGCTAATTTGACAGAGCCGTTCGCTGCCCCATGGCCCTTCACCACCATCCTCGACTTGCTTGGACTACTATCGTTGTTCGTTATGCTCCTCTGGTACCATTTTCTACCGCTCTCCGACTACTACACGCATAAGTTACTATTGATTTTCTCCGTTTTATCTTTCCTTAGTGACCCCCTTAATTGCTTTCGCGTCGTGCTTTTCTGAATGGACAATGCCCTTTTTCTGCTTTATTTGTGATATGAAAGTAAACTAAGTCAGAAATAAGTGAAAATTCAGACGACGAGTGGCCTTTTTCAACCTGGCAGTCACTTATTTCAGCCCTTGCTTATTCCGCCTTATTGCGTGTGAAAAGGTGACAATAAGTCAGAGTAAGGAACTTGTGGTTTTCCTGATGCGGCCATTCGGTGATATAGCAATGGCAAAGACGTTTTTAGTGTGTTCATTCAGAACCGCGCTCTGTGTCCATGTGTTGGTACTCCATATCCTAATCAAGTGGTCGCCTGATCCGGAGATAAGCGTTTTTCGGTCTGTGGTCCAAGCGAGGCATCGCACCCAATTTGTGTGTCCTTTGAGAGTCGCGACCAGTTTGCCTGTCTTGGCATCCCAGATTTTGACTGGCTCGCTGTGTTCTTTAGTCGTGGACCCGTCCCATCCACCAGTTGCAATCATAGTCATGTCCGGCGAATAGACAACTGTGTACACGGCTTTATGCCCGGTCTCGATTGGTGCGAGGATGGTCTCTCCCTTCTCCACCTCCCACTGCCTTGCAGTCCCATCGAAGGATCCGCTCAATACTCGCCGACCCTCTTGGCTCCAGCAGACAGACCGCACCGTTTTTGTGTGCCCCGTCCATTTCGCGATGACCTTGCACGTGTTGATGTCCCACAACCTCAATGCACCATCATCACTTCCGCTAACCACTTTCTTCCCGTCCGGAGATAACGCTATACTGTTTACTTCAGTTTCTCCGTCCCGCCAGTCTTCTCCAATCTGTTTCCCACTCTTCACGTTCCATACCCGCATCGAGCCGTCCTCAGAACAAGTTATGATCTGTTGTCCGTCGGGCAAGTGTATGATGTCCCAGACCCAATCGGTGTGTCCTTCAAATTTCTGGTGGTGTGTTATCGTTGATGTCTCTTTCGTTTCAGTGGTGGATGAAGCCATGCTCCGGAATTCTTACTACCTTCATCTCAGCCTTCATTCATTAAATTCCAAAATCACCACTTACGAGGACAACAGCAGGGCACAACGGGCGTTTCAGTCAAGCCAGGGTTGAAGTCACTGCCTCCTGGTATGTTGTACATGCCTTATCCTGGTGTTCACTTGACAGCTTATGTACAGCATAGGCTGTGCAACTGAGGCGCCCAAGAATCATCTACCTTGGGTCACCCACTCAGCCGACATTTTCAATATACGACATGCTCAACACACACGCCGCTCCAGTTAAGCTCTACGTTCTGCACCTCGCTATGAGACATTTTCGCCTTCGTCGTCTACCCATACCCAGCGTTTTGATTTACCCATTCATATCCCACAGGGACATCCATCCATCCGTCTCTCGTGTCTGCTTTGAACACATGCTCTACCTATTGTGTCTCTCTCCTGATGGGCGCATGGAAATGTGTGCGTGTCGCCTGGGAAGATACTGGTGCATTCATTTCTTCATTCTTTCATTTGATCTGGACTGACTGTCATTTGTAGATATGACAAAAATACTGTCATTCGAAAAAACCCATTCATCGCCCACCGCTTCATCCCTAACAATCCATATACCACGCATCACCCCACCCCACCCAGACTATTCCACACCCCAAAAACTACCTCTGCATCTTCTCACACACATACAATCCATCGGAGAACTTGCAGCGAACACGAGGATCAAAGATGAAGTAGATGGTTCAGAGGTAGTGAGACAGGCTAGAGAGGCGATGTGTATTTACCGAATTGCATGTGCACCAAATGAACAGAAAAGGCACTGTGCCCACGTACTTGGAACTTTGATACAGCATGCCAGGTTATGATACGGCCCCAGAGATGCATCAAATGTAGTTATGTAGTTGGTATGTTCGGGATCGCGTGCGTATGGTCGGGGATGGAGTCCAGAAGGACCTGATTGAGGAGGTCGAGAGTGGGCGTGTAAGTGCCAGGATCATTGTATTTAAGCTGTATGCGCACGAGGATATATGTCCTTACTTGAGTTCCGGGGCGACGCCCTCCGCGCACAGGTTAGGTTGAAGCCTACCTGCTTGAACGCCCCTTCCAGGCAGTAGAGATCACCATTAATAGCAAAATTGTTGCATGGGTCTCTCACATCTCCGTCCAAGACCTCGATGCCCCCAGATCCAGGGAGAACCTTCGCTGCATCATTAACTCGTTCGGAGAGGCCATCCTTTTCGTCTGCAGATAAATTTGTCAGATATTGTATAAAGATCCCAGAGTAAAGGCCGACCGGAGTTTGCATCCAAGCATGCAATGACTTTGATCAATCTGAAAAGAATTCAACATCAAGCATCCAGGAGGAGGAGAGTATACGACCAACGTGGCTTCGTCAAGCACGACGACTTTGCAGTCTTTCACCAGCGCACAGCCAAGACTGAGTAGAGATATCTCCCCGACGCTAAGGTTCGTGCCATCGCTCTCAATGAAGTTGTCAAGGTCGTAGCAGCTGGTGGAAGCCTGTTCACTCTTAATGTCATCACTGCAAGATGGCTGTTTCGAGGACCTCATGGGAGAAGTACTGGACCACTCGCATGCCATGCGAGTGGCGCCTGTGCACCCTTTCAGAATCCCCATTCACCCCAGCCTCTCCAAGGATACGCGCAAGGGTACATCTAGCAGGACTTTGACTCGTTGATCAGTTGACTTCATAGAGATCAGGCGGATCTAGGGCCGCAGTGCCATTGATTGCATTGGAAGTGGGATAAGGATGACGAACTAGGGCCGCATAGACGATCCAAGCGACTCACAAAGCACTGACCGCATGACTCCATCCTGCTCACATCCGTGGAAATACGATTGACCAGTGCTGCGCTGTGGAGTTTGATACGGGCTTTGCCTGTGAGGTACACTGCACGTTCACAAATACATGTTGAGCAGCATCGTGGATGTCAGCAGCAGTACAATTCATTTCGTAGCACCAAGTCAGGGCGTTGGTGAAGATGAGAGATAGAAAAGAGATGATCGGGGTGGCCATACGGAAAGTGGCGCACCGAGGTTGGAGGGGACATGCGAGTCTCAGAGCATCGGGCCAATGATACACCGACGTCCAGTCTTTGGTGGATATTGCAGAACACACAGCCGGACCGAGAGAGCCGCCATGTTAGGTTTTGAACTCCGCTAGGACCATATACAGGGAAGTTAGAACGCGAGCACGATGTCCAAGACTCCAAGTTGACTCCAAGTCGCCGTACCACCAGGATCCCCGATGGAATGTTTACAACATCGTATTCAAGAAGCCTTTGTAATTGAAAGCTGAAGACTTCATGTGCGCGATTTTGCTGCTCACTGACGACGCTTGTGACTCGCGCATCCGAAGTCCTGCCGCTAAGTCTGACAGGCGCAAGTTGAAACGACGCATTATTCAAGTCTTTTTGTAGCTTATTGGCTTTTATCTACACAGGCTGTACCTGCGGTGCAGAAGAGCAGCTGGGCTGCCTTTTTGAAGTTGTGAGTGACCACTATCCTTGTTTTGTCCCTCGAATGTTGATCAGTAATATGGCGCCCCTTAGGCTGGCAGGCTTTACGGGCGATCTGTCGTGCTCCTCTGTTAATATCGTGGCCTATCTCACTTATTGTGTTTCTTGGTGCGAACACATGATTGAACGGAATATATCAATCTGACTGTGATGTTCAGCTCACTGGTGTGAACGCCCCGAGATGTTTGCCACGATTGCCGACGGGAAGATGGGCTAGACCCGAGCATTGGTTGTGTTTGAAATGGTTCATCGTTTCGGTAGTTTATTGAATTCGTTCGCAGAGTACGCTCAAAGGGCAGTACACTTCCCGAAACGAATCAATGGGGTCTGAAAGAAGTATGTAATGTCGTGGTACGTCTTTCCCTGGTCCGAAACTGATCTAACGATGCAAGCCTTTCAATCCTGTGTTGGGAGAGTAAGCGAGTTTCGTTGCTGACTTATCTTGCACTGATCTTTTCTAGACTCTTCTATGGATATTGGCCACCAAATGCTGCCCGTGGAGCCAAGACCACCTTAGTCGTAGAACAAGTCTCCCACCATCCGCCCATCACTAGCACTTCTTACCGCATAGAAAACCCCGAAAAGGGCGTTATCTTGATAGGACACCCAGAAGACGAGTTTTGGTGGCGTGTTTCTTTTAGTCATATGTACATGCGTGACGCACGTTTAGGGGAAAGCATCATCGTCAGCCAGGTTGGGCATGCAGTGCTCACTGTGTCACATCTGTCTGGCGAGACTATGTACTCTTCCTCGATTTCGCATCAACGGGCTCTAGCATAGCTCTCCATATATCGAAATAGCAGAAACGAGTCACATCCAAAGCTCCACCAACTGGCTGTTTACGGTGGGTGCACGCATCCTTCGTCCATAAAATCTCATTTTGATATAGGTTGAATACTGGGGCAAAGTTCATCTCTCCGCAAGTCGCGCCCATTCGAAGCAACGCTGACCCCACCTTCTCCTCACGTGTTTTAGAGGACGCGACATACAACGTCTAAATATTTGCATAGTGTTGCAGCGTTTCATGATGTCACGTCGTCAAGGAACGAGATCACAGTTGCTCCCGCCGAGGAGCAATGCAAGTGAAGCAGCAGAAAGCTTTTACAGGGCGTTGCCAAGGGTACCAGAGAGGGCAATTTGGAGGCTGCTGTGATGTTGAAGGGCAAGATTGAGGTGTGTTCTCGTTGTTGAGAGTCAGATGCCAACATTATGCTCTATCAGAGATGAACGTCTGGGTAGGTTCTTTAAAACGAACCAGCTGGCGGGGGACGCCTATGTTTTCGTGACTTCGATGATGTATGGGTGATGCTATGACATAAAATACACAGCTCAACTGTTACATTGCAGGAGATGACAACGCGCATGGTATCGTACATAAATGACAGTTCAAAACATAACAGACGAAGTGGCACAAATAGCTAGTGAAGTACAAGACAATCATAGACTAATGATGGCCATCTGTGTATTCAGGACACCGACAACGAATAAAAAGCCAGAAGCGTGACCATAGTCCAGCGCGTCTTACTAGGAGTGAGGGGGTTGGAATTGTAGCTGCGGTAGCATCGCCGACGGCAGGTGTGGTGGACGAGTCGGCTGCCTGTGGTTGTGGAGATGGCTGAGTGACATTAGGCTTGGGAAGCCGTGCACTGCCCGCGGTAGAGTTCTTCGAGCGTGATGGTTTCGTTTTCTGTCTCTGTCTCTGTTTCTCCTTCGCTGCAGCAACCTCCGCCGCTGAAACAATCCTCTACGTGATATCAGGTCGAGTGGAACATCCGAGAAAGAGAAAGAACATACACGTTTCCCCTTTGGATACGGAACCTCGACAACTGATGGGCGACGCTCGTGCAATTCAATGTCTTCATTGCTTTGTCCACGCCGTTTCAAAAGGTTTCGAGCCCAGTCGAGAGGAGAGGACGGTGATGTATCATGGGCATCGGAGGGGCCGCGGTGGAATAAACGACTCAGAAGTGTGCTTCCTTGTCGTGCTGACGAGCGGCGGTTTTGCGAAGAGGACTGAGATCACGGAGGTCAGGAAAACCAAATCGAAGCGATAGTGATGACGTACATGAGAATGACCTGGTGGGACTCCATCGAAAAAACCTTGGGGTGACCGATAAGCAGGCGGACGTTGCTGGACTGGACGTCGTGTAGCATTTGCCTAGATGTATGATATGTTCGAACACAATCAGATTTTTGTTCATGGAGGTGTCACGTACACGGAGTGCTGACTTGTCGGCCTTTGACAGCGAATTCAGTTCTTGGATGCTGATAAAATCAGGTAGGAGTACTCACATTTGATGACAGAAGCTCGTCGAGGCCAGCTTCTTTGAGGATCGCAGCGACATCCCATGTGTATGCAATGAGGACCCCGGCTGCTCCCTATACTGTATGTCCACCGGTAGCGCCTCACATGTCCTCGAAATCACCCATCCTATGGTCCTAAAAGTTGCGCCCCGGAAGCCTGTAGCACATACCCCATGTCCGTCGGTAGCGCCCCGAGAGGCTGTGGATCCCGGATCGATGGTCATGTGAATGGTACACTGACCGACGACAAAGCTCAAACAGATGTCCGGTTTCCCTAAACAGGCCCTGGTTGACTACGAACTGACGAAGGGATTCACCATGTAGCTATGACATATGGTACACTGATGTGGAACATTTTGTAGCAATAGTTGTGGTAATCAAACCAGAATCAAACCGTTTTTTGTATCATCCAACCCCTGCACCCTTGCGAAGTCTGTGCTATGACCTGGCAAAACATCCTAGACGAGCTGAAAAAAGCCGCTCTGACAGTCAGCAATCAAGGACCAGCATCAGACAGTATCCTCGGAGTTAAGTACCTGACACTCCAGCATTCTGCAGACCACTGGGAGGAGCTTCATGCTCCCGTTCATGCTATCTTCGGTTGGGGACAAGAAGGAGGTCTACTATCTTCGAAATCGAGCCAGGCAGACTTTCTCCTTATACACGACTTTCTGAATACCTTTGCCCACGTCAAGCAAGATGTCGGGGAAGGATCCTGTCTGTCCGCAATGGTTCCTCGAATGCATACAGCACTTGAGCTCTGGTGAGTTATTTTGCTGAGCTCTGGCGAGGGGTCATCACTCACGAGTCACTGGGCAAATGCAGTCGAAAGGCTCCGCAATCACCTGCGCATGACTTGGACCCACCGTCACACAAAAGCTGCGAAAACCAGTCAGAGCCACTGCACATGCATGCAAACCCGTCTCGTACTACCAGCGCACCATCACCTGCAAGGCCTGATGCCCAGCCAAAGGAATATATTGAGATTTCGGAGGGCTCAGATAAGGCAGACGAAGAAAGCACTGACGGGTCAGAGGGCCATGACACTGATGACGAACAGTAGGTGTTGAATCAATAACTCGAACATTGATAAACTGAAGTCAAAAAGGACGCACCAGACTCGAGTTCTGGCAGCTGCAGGCTCACGAGTCACTAAGCAAACAACCACAGAGCAACGGGTCCAGAGGCTAAACGAGGCAAATAATCTAGGGCTTATAATTGAGTTTGGGCCGACTTTTGTCAAGTGTTGATGTGGAGTTGATATAAAGCTAGATTCTGGAGACCGTCGGACTCTTCAGAAGCTCAAGAGTGGAAAAAATCGCAACAAACTTCCCCAACAACGCCAATATGATCTTAGCAAATATGACCGCCACCTTCAGCGATGTCCTTGGGTAACTGGATCCAGATCGAAGTCCAAAACTAAAAAAGAGTACATTCCCGTAAGTTCGTGACGAAAACAATCACATTCCTTTCGCTCACCACAATCCAATACAGATGAAATCAATCACTTCATTCTTTACATCATCGGGCAAAAAATCATCGGGGACAGTTGAGCAGAAGTCTCCGCAAAGCATTCCTCCACCCACTGTCGTGCAGGCTGATGGGGCCAACATCGACACTAGCATGGTATGTCCGGGACAAGCTGATGGTGCATATGCAGTCCTTGCGAAGAACGCAGTTGCTGGAGATGTGGGAGGGGTTGGTAGCATCACCAGTCGCGTTGAGATGGCGAAGGTTCTCTTTCCATACAAGTATGGAGTGTCAGCACAGGAAGAAATGACAGACGACATATCTGCCTCACCCTCTCAAAGAAACACGCATACCAGCATCACGAAATTTAGTCAGGAGGAGCTTGCAATCCTTGGGCAGGAACTGTTGAGCCATCGACGTTGGTTCGTAGAGAATGGCTGTGATGCTGGTTCACGTATCATACGTTCTGCGACTTGTACACGCCGCTTTGTCCCTGGTGGGAAAGTGATGTGTGAGCAATGTTGTGCACTGGACAAAGACAAGAGCCTACAGCGGCAGCTTCGACGTGTAAGTGGACATCATCACAGCAGCATGTTTCAGCTGATGAATGAAAACAATAGGCTTCAAAACGAGACAAAGCTGATGCACAGCTATCAGAGACAGATTGGAATAAGGTTGAAAAGCGGCGAGTCACAAATACATCACTGATACTTGTTCAAACTCGCTCCGCCCAGCTGAAGGAATACTTGAAGGACCCATGGGTACATCGAGTGTATCAGTTGCTTGAGAATGATGAATATGGTCGAGTGTTCCTTGAGCTATTCAAACACGCAAATGTAAGTCTTTCAATCCAACTGTTAGACTTATCCTCATGTTGAATTCACCAAAAGAGCGGGCATCTGCAGGAACACGGTTTATTTGTCAAAATTGCAGAAGCATTAGCCGACAAAGTAGGACAAACCCATAGTGACAACCCCAATGCAAAGTACGGTGCATGCTACGACTCAGAAGTGATGAATTTTTTCATTGCTATGCGTGGATATGGGAGCCAAAGTGTAGTACAATATGGCCTTCTTAGCCAGGTTATTGGGGGAGTCTGCCAGTGCAGATTACAGTGAGTGACTTTCAGCAAGCACGAGTTCATGGACTTGTACATAATGGATTGGAAGTGCTATTGCAGCTCAAACTAGCCGTCACATGGACAGCCCATACCTTTCACCTCATAATATTGGCCGTCTAGTTAACGACATTGCACACCGTGGCCACCAAGGTGTCCCAATTGTTCTTGCTATGGACTGTACAGTGGTTCGTGATCATTAGGGCTGCACACCGTACCGTATACGGTCGACGGCCGTATACATATGGTAGAGATATGGTAGACAGCGAACCTGTACACCGTATATGACATTGGGGGCAGATGAAGTGAACGGTATGGTACAGAGTATAATACGGACGTATACGGTAGTGTACGGTACATACGGAATGAAAACCAATCACAAACGAGCCAAACGAAGTCTTGCCTTCACGAGCATCAATGTTCTGACAGTCTCAGGCTTGAGACTTGCACACCGCAGTGAAACTGTGTCACGACCACCGGAGAAAATTCGTTCAACAGCAACAGCAGATCCTCATCAGTAAATTCCCACATTTCTTAACTTCCTTTTTCGAGACTTGCCACCGGTCAAAATCCCAAAAAGGAGCGGAAAAGTCACTCACAAAAATGGCAACACCAACTTGCCATCCACTTGCCACAAGGCATATAAGTTGGATAAGTAGATGCCTCCTCTTGAATTTTACTTTTTCTACCTTTATTTTTGCTTGTTGAGCAATTATTTTCAATTATTCCTACAATACAAGCAGTGCAAGTCGTGCAAGTAGTGTAAATTGTAGCAACTTATTTCACTTATTTCACTTATTGTGTACTTGTTCAAGACAAAAATAGCCGTATATCATTGCATTTGTATATTAAGCGAGACAAAAAGGAGAGAAAGCAATATGAAAGTACTGGTATTCAGGGCAAGAAGTCGCGGATAAACCGGCACCCTTTCCGACCGTAAAGGCCGTAAAGGTACCATTGACGGCCGTATGGAATACGTCTTGTACAGTGTACGGTCCAGCCGTACACTGTACATGTTGATCTCTATCTGCAGCTCCACCGGTACAGCAACTGTATCCGTCGACGGTTGCTGTACAAGCCGTCTATGACGGCGACGGCATGCAGCCCTAGTGATCATGACTCATAAGATACTTCATTCTAGTCATTGATATAAGTCATTAGGTCAAGGGCCGACTCGCACACTGCACAATGTTTGGGTCTCATATTTTGGGGGGCATGAAACTGCTCTCTGAAGTTGAGGTTAACACGCATGAAGATATAGAACGGATAATCAAGGAGGTCATTGATGAGAACTCCTTGGCATCTCAAGTTCGTGTCCTTATAGGGAAGGTGTGTTTTTTCGCAAGACAAATCAGCAATCACGGTGCAAAGAAACTTACTTGTCTCATCAGACACCATTGCCTGGTTCACACCCCATTCCGCTGCTGGTCGCTACCAGTCAAGGCAAGGAAACTGCTGAAGACAATGCTCGCACACTGCTCGACTGCCTCTCTCTATGTCAGAGGGCAGGATTGGCTGTTATCTCTTGTGGATTGGATGGTGCTTCGAGTGAAGTTGGTGCCCATGACATCATTCACAACTCAGCGTCAGAACATTTGACATTTTCAATTGAAAAGTTCGGGTTTATCTTCAGCATTCCTATTTTTTCAACTGGTCCCTTGGTGACTGTTCCTGACCCAAGTCACGTCCAAAAGGTGTTGCGGAACAACGAGCAAAGCAGAACACACCTTCTCAGTGTTGGCAATCACTGCTTGACACATCAAACACTTGTAGCGCTACGCAAGGAGCCCAACAGTGGCATGGTAAAGAAGGATGTTGAGAACACGGACAAGCAGGATGACGGGGCGGCCATTAGATTGTTCCATTCTAACACATTATGAGCATGTTTGATGGGTGATGGTCAGTCGATACAGAAGCCCTATCATCTTGCATTTGCGGTGCATTTCGTCTGCGGTAAGATTCTGTTTTTTTTCATGTCCAAAGTATCTCTAAAGTTGACACATGGGTACTAGGTGAACTTTTCGATGCGTACTTCAAGTGTGACCTTTCACATGCTGAACGAGTACGTGCAGCAATGCGAGCAAAATTCTTCCTTCAACTCTGGCACAATCATATTATCGACAAAAGTAAACACCCAGTCTACGGCCATTTCTTTCCTCTACGTCGCAGCTTTATCTCCTCCCAAAATTTCAAGTCACTCAACTCATGTTGTGATGCGCTCATAAAACTTGCACTTGTTTACCGCGAGTACTATCCCACTGTCCCCTTCCTTCCCTGGCAGCATGGTTCATTGCCTTTAGAGAAAATCTTTGGCATTGCACGTGAATTTCTCACCAACTTCAGCTATGTCAAATTCCTTGGCATCCTGCATCATATCGAGCAACGACAAGAGGTTCTCCTTCGGTTGGCACAATCAGGAGTCCACGAACGTAAGGAGAAATCGTCTGGTTATGTCTATGACACTATGCTGGAGAGGTTAAGTCATGAAGACCTCAAGAAGTTAACTGATATTCCATCTCAATTGCAAATGGAAGACATTGCGAACGTAGCTTGGGAGGATGTAGTGGCTATTTTCAACGATGTGAGTAGGGTACCGAGTGCACTGTAGCTAATACTAACCCATCTGGCAGGCACTCGGTGTCTCAAACATATCTCCGCTACCGCTAGTGTTTACAGCCAGTCGAACTGAGACTAAATGACTCAAGCAGGCTGGGAAGCAGAAAGCCAGATGCGAGGATGAGAGTGGCAGTGAGGATGGTGAGGATGATGACGATGATTTGGAGAATACTGCACCACACCATCTAGCTGCTGCGCAAGCTGAAAGTGATGCTCATGACTTATGTGACCCATCAATCCCAGATAGTGTTCAGTACGCAAAAGTCTTGCACCATATGTCTCGCATGTCTGCACTCACAGCTGACCTTGAGGATGCTGAAGAAGTCGAAGAGCAGATATCCCGGAAGCCACATGCTATTGTTCCAAGCATTGTCAACCTTCTTAACCCAGCACCTCCTTCAAACCAACCGAGCGAGCATGCCAATGTTACTCCCATCACAACTCTCAATCATGCACTAGATGTCACTGCTGTGGTCCACTTGCACAAATCTCACGACCGAAACTCGGGTATTCTCTCTGAAAAATTGTTCGAGCGGAAGGCCAAATACTCCCACTATGAGCCAAAAAACCTAGCCAGAGTCACAATGCAGCTCGACTCGGCTGCTGGCCTTGACATGTCGGATGGTAATGGTGTGTTTTTTGGCATGATAGATTCAGAGACATTTTTGACTTATGAGTTTGCAGGTGTGGCTCATCCGAATGAGATCCAACATGTCCTTCGGCATTCAATTCACACAAATGATGACCTGCAGCTCCTCATGCACAAACGACAGGGTGGCTACTCGCGTGTTGAACGTTGGACGGCCACCAAGGCGAATCCCACCCGTGATGATGGTGCTGGAAGTTCTTCTGTTAGTATTGGGAACTGGGCAATTGCAAAGCAGCTAATTGCAGCTGTGCCACGCCTTGAAGATCATCGTATGTGTCGCACTTGATTGCTCCGAGTCACAGTCACTAAACATGATTTTTCACTCTTCAGTTCCTGGAATTGTGACACGAAATGTCAGTGACATATCACCACTAGTGATCGGGTCGTACGTTGTCATGCAACGCTCACAGGGCCACTATATTGGCCAAGTGGTTTGTATATATGTACAAGAAGAACGGTAGTGGTAAAGGCACTCGACACGAGAGTGTTCTCTTTGCCGGCACCAAAGATGTTACCTCATTGACAAACTTAGGATTACGGGTTTTCATTCAGGTAAGTGGTGCATTTTTCCTGCTTGCTTGTATTGATTTAAATTCTCGAACTTCTAAGACGCACCCTGAAGAAAGTGAAAACTCATTTTGGCACTACAGCAAGTCCACAGGGCATTTATGGACTCTTGCCAGTATCAAAGAACTCGTCTACAATCTTGGAACATCCGTGCTGAGCGTCTCAGATGGCTGATATCATGCTCTGAAACCGTGGGCTTTTGAACGGCAAGTTTTTATTCCACAAAATGCTGTAAAACATATATTTATCTTTCTCTATAGATGGGAAACAGCTGGTATGGTGACAGTGAGCGAGATTATTGCATCGCAGTTCACCATACGGCCTCGCAAGAAGCAGAACCGAGGGTGTACATAGCTAGAATCCAGTAGCACGCAATGTTTTGCGGAAAATTACCTTTTTTGGTATGTTTTGGGAACCAAGCATGTCTGAAGTGCGCCCCACAAGCCTCAAAAGTGGTGCGCCCCACAAGGAAAATTTTGAAAATTTGCGGACATACAGTATAGGGAGCAGCCGGGGTCCTATGCAATGTTATCGTTGCAGCCAGTTGCTAGTAGCTTTCCACCCACGGAAAACGACACGCAATTTACTTGATCTGCATGCTGGAGGGGTGAACCGATGGGCTGGGTATTGTCAAGGTTCCACAATCGCGTTGTCTTGTCCTCCGATGCGCTTGCGAGGATGCGGCCATTCGGGGAAATTGCAATGCCCCAAACAATGTTGGTGTGTTCCTCCAGAATTGCAAGCTGCTTCCAAGTTTTGACATCCCATGTTCTAATGGAGTGATCAGAAGACCCGGAGATAAGTGTTTTTCCGGTCCAAGCCAGGCAAAACACCCAACTGGTGTGTCCTTTTAGAGTCACGACCAGCTCGCCTGTCTTGGCATCCCAGATTTTGATGGAGCAGTCCCCAACCCCGTCCCATCCACCAGTCGCAAACATGGTCATGTCCGGCGAATAGACAGCTGCGTACACAAATCTGTGCCTGGTCTCGATTGGTGCGAGGATGGTCTCTCCCTTCTCCACATCCCACTGCCTTGCAGTCCCATCGAATGATCCGCTTAACACTCGTTGGCCATCTCGACTCCAGCAGACAGACCACACTGGTGTGTGCCCTGTCCATTTCGCGTTGACCTTGCCTGTGTCAATGTCCCACAACCTCACTGCACCATCCTGACTCCCGCTAACCACTTTCTTCCCATCCGGAGACAACGCTATACTGTGCACTTCAGTTTTTCCGTCCCGCCAGTCTTCTCCTATCTGTTTCCCGATCTTCAAGTTCCATACTCGCAGCGAGCCGTCCTCGGAACAAGTCATGATCTGCTCTCCGCCTGGCAGGTGTATGATGTCCCAGACCCGCTTAGTGTGTCCTTCAAATTTCCGGCGGTGTGTTATCTCTGATGTCTCCTTCATTTTAGTGGTGGATGAAGCCATGTTCCAGAATTCCTACTACTGGGTGCACTGCCGTCTCAGCTTTCATCCATCAAATTCCAAAACCATCACTTACGAGGACAACAACGACAGGCGGACAGCAGGGCACAATGGGCGTTTCGGTCAAGCCAGAGTTGACTTGACTTCCTTCCTGGTACGTTTCTACATGCCTTGTCCTCGTGTTCGCTTCACAGCTTATGTACAGCATATATGGCGGTCCAAACGCAACATAATTAAATCACGTGCACGCACAATTTTCACGCACGCACACACAAATCGCGCGCACACAAGCAAAAAAAATCGCGCGCAGAGATTTCATGTGACACTGTTGATATTTTGACAGAGTCAAAGGTATAATAAGCTATTGGGTAAAGACAATCTGGAGTTGGTTGTATGTATATGAGTCCGAGTGTTTTGATTATGAGGTTATTGTAAAATTAGGAAAATGAATGAAAATTGATCAATGGCTCATTTCCTGTCCCAAGGGTTGTGCTTGGTTTGACGAGCATGTTGAATGCTGAACGGGCCGACGAGAATCGAGGGGTGCTGCAAAATGTCTGCAGACCCTGTGAACGGCCGTAAACGGTGTGTTATAGTCTGAAGGGTGAAAGCTGCAATAAATGCCTATAATCCCACAACATGTGGGTGTCTGTTATCTAACTCACCGCGCTGTGCGAAATGTTATAATGGACTGCAGGAACACCAGGAACCGAAGGAATGTTGATCGTGTCCACAAGCCGCAGTTCAGGAGTCTGACTCGGCATCCTAGAAGGTACTTCCTTCTCCTTGCCTTTACCTTTTTGCTTGCCCTTTTCTTCTTTGGTGTTTTCTCACCAATATCTTCTGAAGACGGTTTTGGAAGTGCGTATCCTAACAGGTTCAAACTGGTGGCCAGTACAAGCTGTGAGGAGGTGTCATGAGGAGCACGAGATGGGATGAACAAGGTGAAGACACACGTGGGTCAATGAGAATGTCACATTGTAAATTTCACCTTTGGGTACTTGGACAGACTGGGTGGCAGGAGAAAGAGAAAGATCTGCGAGAAGAGACAACTACAACACAAGTTTAGTCCGCAACCCTCAGACTCAAGCTCAGCTTGCCGACAAAAAGCAAACCAGTCACGGCCTAAGACAACCATGGCTGGCAAGGTGTCATGAAGCGCGAACGGAAAATCGGTAGAGAACTGAACGTCTCCTTCGAGCCAAGTTGCAAGCGCCCGAAACACACCCTCACAAGAACGAGCAAGCGCATCCGAATTCAAAAAGGACATAAAAGTAGTGAATCCACAGAAGAGGGGTTCCGCGTAACAGATACGTTTACACCCTCAACCATAAACGACATGATGTGAATAGAGAATCAGCAGCAAGAGGCAGCAGATCTGAGACGTGGGAAAGAACTATACTGCACCACCACTCTGAATCCTTGGTTCTTTTCGGGTCCACAAATACCCAGCTACCTAAAGGTAGCGGGAATACCATCTTATGTTGCTCGAAATGTATTTTAAACACTTCGTATACTCATTATTGATCAATATTTAAACGTCCATCTGCATAGTACAGGCTCTATAGTTGTGAAATTTGCCTCTCACCACATTTACAGCGCTTGTCCTCCATGTTGAACATACTGCTCAGGGCTGCATCAACTAGTGGTATGCATTTTAACGGTGATCTCAATGATGGTTTTCAGACGCTGTGTGATGTGTTGTCTCAGCATGTCAAGCCTGGTCCCCACCTTGTCGAGCCCTGTGCGGCATTTGTGGGTACCGTATGGCGGTCCAAACGCAACTTAATTAAATCACGTGCACGCACAATTTTCACGCACGCACACACAAATCGCGCGCACACAAGCAAAAAAATTGGCGCGCAGAGACTTCATGTGACAAGTACTGTATTGAAAAAGTTCCTAATACCCAGCGGTTGACATTTCCTATCCTTGGGGGATAGAAACTTGAGACGGTACCCACAAATGCCGCACAGGGCTCGACAAGGTGGGGACCAGGCTTGACATGCTGAGACAACACATCACACAGCGTCTGAAAACCATCATTGAGATCACCGTTAAAATGCATACCACTAGTTGATGCAGCCCTGAGCAGTATGTTCAACATGGAGGACAAGCGCTGTAAATGTGGTGAGAGGCAAATTTCACAACTATAGAGCCTGTACTATGCAGATGGACGTTTAAATATTGATCAATAATGAGTATACGAAGTGTTTAAAATACATTTCGAGCAACATAAGATGGTATTCCCGCTACCTTTAGGTAGCTGGGTATTTGTGGACCCGAAAAGAACCAAGGATTCAGAGTGGTGGTGCAGTATAGTTCTTTCCCACGTCTCAGATCTGCTGCCTCTTGCTGCTGATTCTCTATTCACATCATGTCGTTTATGGTTGAGGGTGTAAACGTATCTGTTACGCGGAACCCCTCTTCTGTGGATTCACTACTTTTATGTCCTTTTTGAATTCGGATGCGCTTGCTCGTTCTTGTGAGGGTGTGTTTCGGGCGCTTGCAACTTGGCTCGAAGGAGACGTTCAGTTCTCTACCGATTTTCCGTTCGCGCTTCATGACACCTTGCCAGCCATGGTTGTCTTAGGCCGTGACTGGTTTGCTTTTTGTCGGCAAGCTGAGCTTGAGTCTGAGGGTTGCGGACTAAACTTGTGTTGTAGTTGTCTCTTCTCGCAGATCTTTCTCTTTCTCCTGCCACCCAGTCTGTCCAAGTACCCAAAGGTGAAATTTACAATGTGACATTCTCATTGACCCACGTGTGTCTTCACCTTGTTCATCCCATCTCGTGCTCCTCATGACACCTCCTCACAGCTTGTACTGGCCACCAGTTTGAACCTGTTAGGATACGCACTTCCAAAACCGTCTTCAGAAGATATTGGTGAGAAAACACCAAAGAAGAAAAGGGCAAGCAAAAAGGTAAAGGCAAGGAGAAGGAAGTACCTTCTAGGATGCCGAGTCAGACTCCTGAACTGCGGCTTGTGGACACGATCAACATTCCTTCGGTTCCTGGTGTTCCTGCAGTCCATTATAACATTTCGCACAGCGCGGTGAGTTAGATAACAGACACCCACATGTTGTGGGATTATAGGCATTTATTGCAGCTTTCACCCTTCAGACTATAACACACCGTTTACGGCCGTTCACAGGGTCTGCAGACATTTTGCAGCACCCCTCGATTCTCGTCGGCCCGTTCAGCATTCAACATGCTCGTCAAACCAAGCACAACCCTTGGGACAGGAAATGAGCCATTGATCAATTTTCATTCATTTTCCTAATTTTACAATAACCTCATAATCAAAACACTCGGACTCATATACATACAACCAACTCCAGATTGTCTTTACCCAATAGCTTATTATACCTTTGACTCTGTCAAAATATCAACAGTGTCACATGAAATCTCTGCGCGCGATTTTTTTTGCTTGTGTGCGCGCGATTTGTGTGTGCGTGCGTGAAAATTGTGCGTGCACGTGATTTAATTATGTTGCGTTTGGACCGCCATACAGCATAGGCTGTGCAGCTGAAGCGCCCAAGAACCATCTGTTTTGGGTCACATTCCTTGACTCCCTCAGCCGACATTCAACACGCTCATCACATACTCCGCTCCACTTCCTGCATTCAGGTCTACATTCTCCACCTCGTTATATCATATTCTGCCTTCGTCGTCTACTCGCACCCAGCATTTTATTTGCCCAATTTATATTCCACAGGGACACCCATCCATCCGCCACCCTCTCTCGTATCTACTTCGAAAACACACGCTCCCTATTGCGTCTCTCTCCTGATGCGCGGACGGAAATAGGTGTGCGCGTCGCCTTGGAAGACACTGGTGCATACTTCATTCATCATTTGATCTGCACTGATTATCATTTGTAGATGGTCTTGCAATGACAGAAATACTGATATTGAGAAACATCCATTCCTCGCCCACTACTCCATTCCAAACAATCCACGTAGCACGCATCACCCCACCCCACCCCACCCAGACGATTCCACGCCCCAAAAACCGCCTCAGCATCTTCTCACACGCACACAATCTATCAGAAAATTTGCTGCGAAAACGAGGATCAACGTCAAAGGTGATGATTCAGAGGTGGTGAGACGGGCAAGAAAGGCAAACCAGCCTATGTCGGTGGGGGCGTACGGCAGCAACAACGAGCATAATAATATGAAGTACATAGCTCAAATGTTGCATGCAATACATGCGCCGATGCAGGCGGAGATGACTAGACATGCGGTATCGAAACAGGATGGTTCGAAATATAGCAGAGTGAGCACGAAAAGGTAGAGAACGTCAACGAGAGGTGTGTAGCCATGCGGCTCGTGAAGGATGAGTGAATCATAGACTAATGACGACCGTCAGTATACTCCGTAGACGTACAACAGATAAGAAGCCAGAAGCGAGTCCAGAGTCCAGCCTGTCGGGCATTAAACTTGCCGCTGTGGTAGCATCGCCGACGGCAGGTGTGGTGGACGAGGAAGCAGCTGGCTGTGGTTGCGAAGATGGCTGGGTCTGAGCTGCTGCGCCAGATTGCTGTGTGACACCAAGTTTTGGAGGCCGCGAGCTGCCCGCAGTAGTATTCTTCGAGTGTGATGATTTTGTTTTCCGTTTCTCCCTCGCCGAAGCATTTCTCTACGTGATATTAGTGCAGTCGAACGTCCGAGAAGGAGAAAAAACATACGGGTTTCCTATTTGCAAACGGGACCTCGATAGCCGTAGGGCGATGCTCGTGCCACTCGGTGCCTTCACATCGTCTGCGCGGTTTCACAAGGTATCGAGCCCAGTCGAGAGGCGGGGACCGGAAAGTAGTATCGCAAGCATTGGCGTGGGTGTGGTGGAATAACGAGGTCAAGCGGTCAAGCAGTGTATGTTCATGCGGTGCTGAAGATAGACCGATGCGGTGGTAGCTTCGTCCAGAGAACTGAGAACACGCAATAAGAAAAATAACAGATACCAAATCAAGTTCGTAGCCTATTGAGAAGTTGTACACAGCGTAATGGAATTGTGGCTTGGAATCTATCGTAAAGCATGGCGTATTAATTTCATTCTCCCCTTCAATACCCTCGGGCGCGTAGGCCACTAGTAGGGAGGTAGACCTAGGGACAGGAGGGGGGTGTCTGTCATAGCCAGGCATCGCCAAGGTTGCGGGCTTCCTCTCCGGTGAGAGCAGTTCAGTGGTCCCATTGTTAAGTTCTTTGTGCAGACTTCCAATAAGGATCATGATCATGTAGTCCGTGTTGAATGCGCCATTAGCAGGGTCGAAGGGAGTGGCGTCGACGATGTCCTGGAGGGTCTTGAGTGAAAGCATGCAAGAAATCATGAATAAGACACACCCGAATTTTGTAACGGTCAGGAAGCTCGTCATCCAACACTTGCGGCATCTGGATCTGTGCCGATCTGGATGAATTGAATACCAATTTTCTCGAGAGGAACCTGCTGCCTGTCAAGGCGACTGGCAGCCTCGATGATGCCTCGCAATACTTCACAATAGCTCGTCACCGTCGGCTATAGCGATGTCCGCGTATGTCAGATATGTGAGTACGGTATGGAATTACCACCTTACTAGCGGTTCCATCGGTGATGACAATGATGGAAATCGGTTCGTGAGTTGAGCTCGGGTGATCGATGAATGGCAAGTACATCTCAATGAGTTGTTCGAGTCTTGCTTCCGTCGGCGTGTCCTCGCCTGGATAAAGGCCGTGATTCAGTAATAAAGTTCGATGAATGCGATACATACCAGTGGGCCTGAGCTGGTCGAAAAGTTTCTGGACTTCGAATAGAGACTGGTTGAGACCGTAAGCTAAAGAAATAGGACCTGAGAACGCATTACCATACCCTCATTTTTTCGGCAAACTGATGGTGGTGTATGAAGTGGAGATCAAGCCCTTTGCATCCATATTGTGGCGAGGTCGACGATACTAGCTAGAGCCTCCCGCACTTGGTTCCAAGAATCACCATCAGCCATCTAGGTACAAAGAGCATAAGCGTCATGAATCAATCTCTAAAGTATGTCATCCTAACTGAGATGGGATCATCGATTAGGATAACGATCTTGTACTCACTATAACGAACATAGTCAGAATCCTGGTCATAAAGAGCAGCGTACACGCACGTCACGCGTCGCAGTTCTTCTTCTTGTATGAGAACAGACGGCAATAAATCGAGGTATGTCGTGGAGGGCGGTCTGAAGGACCGATGTGGACTCCTGAGTCTCGCGCGACCACAAAGTGCTTGCAGCGAGCTTGACATCATGTCTCCCTTGTTGCTAACGAGCAAGAATGACGATGCCCGGAACTAAACTTCCTGTCGTATCCTGAGGTGCTAGACCCAGAAAAGCTGAGACGCGCGTACTACAACTTCGTATTTTCAATCTGGTATTGCAAGAGGTCCGTCAGAAACGAAAGTAGAAGAGGGCGAAAATGAGAGGAACATATACCAAGTGCTCGTCGCCGACGTAGCTGATCAGGTCACCTGAGGTGCAACAGCCAACCTTTCCAAGATCTAAACAATCGTTTATGTGGAGTAGCCGCACTTCTGCGAAGTTGCAGCTTTGGAAAGCAGCCGCGATGGCCGGTGCGGCGCACGACGTGAAGACGACAGCCTGTTGTTGCGAAGATGCCTGAGCCGCACAGCTGAGAGGGCATGACGTGCTTGCAGTAGCGTTTTTTCGAGTTCAATGGCATTAGCGTCGGTTTTTCTCGCGCTTTCGCATTCCTCTACATGTTATGAGATGGGGTTTGACCAACCGAGAGGGAGAAAGTGACTTACATGTTTGCCCTGGCAATACGGAACGTCAACTTTTGCCAGCTCAATCTGTGCACCGCGTGGTCTCCCAGGGAAGTCGTTCGAGCCCAGTGTAAAAGAGGGAGTCGAGATGGTGTATTGTGGGCGTGGGGTCGTGCAAAGAACTGAGAATATTGGGTGTGTAAAACAGTACTGGATGAGACCTTAACGACGTACATGAGCATGGTGTAGTAGGAGCTGGCGCAGCCCTGGGCCAGAGGTGTCGCCTTAGGTGTAAGATGCAAAGGAAGGCAGTAGAAGGGAGGAAGGCAGATTGATGTCACTGAAAGATGACGGTCGCATCAAGCAGAGAGCAGAAGTGCTGGCTCTGAGAGGAATTCAGCGGAGGGAATGCATCGGTAAGAGGTCATTACCATAAGTACTGCCTCGTGACTAAACCATCACTTCACAGTGACGATGGTCGGGGATCGAGTGGGGTCGTTATTTGCAACATGTGTCAGGTGATCAACAAATTTGATGTTCCGACAGTGCCAAATACAGCCAAGCAACGCGCTCGCGTCGTCGCATCCGGCACAGCGACCCAGGCCCGGCCATGCCATCTTCCGTACGTTTACCACTCCGGATCCCACTCTCGGTGATAATCGATAATCCCGCAGCTACAACTCCAACGCTCTAATCTCAGTGTTCATCCATCAGATTCTACAAGCATCACTCACGAGGATAGCAGAGACGGGCGCAGGGCACAATGGGCGTTTAGGTCAAAGTCAGAGTTGAACTCACTGCTTTCTGGCACCTTTTTACATGCCTTATTCTCGTGTTTGCTTCATAGCTTATATATAGCATAGGCTGTGCAGCTGAAGCGCTTGAGCCTCACTTGTCAGTGTCCACCAGGTTGCATTCCGTGAAGCCTCGGTCCATCATTATCCAATTCTGGACAACTAAATAAGACGGGTTGTTTAGTGAGAAGGAGCAGACAACTTTAAACCCACCCTCTGATAGATCCTGCCTGTGTACTGAAAACAAGTCAATCTTGCATGCACTGAACTAACAATTGCGTGAAAGTGTGAATTAGATCAGTCTGTATCTGTGATGCCATGATTGAGAAGTAGGAGAATAGATCAGATCATGCGAACAACGTCCAATCATCACGCTATCGCTCACATAAATAATCCCAAGTAAAAGCGTGAATTAATCAAGTCCGTGTCTGCAATAACTACAACGGAGAAGTAAGAGAATATATCAGTTCAAGAACGTCCGTCGATATCAAGACATCCAATCCAATATCCAAAGGGACAACGCTCTACAGGCTAGTAGCTGTCGTCTGCGCGTCTAGAGGTATACAACTGTACTCGCCAGGCATCTAAGACTAAGAGATCGGACCGTTACCGAGGTAAACGTATCCATCCTCTGTCGGTGGATTCGCTTTGAAGAGCTTGCCTAGATGTTCATCTTCACAAAGGGAATTGGAATTAGTATCTGGCAATGACAAAGAGAGGAGAGAGGCATACGCACAAACAGGATCATGTTCCACATGTTTGAAATGCTTCAACTCCCACGTCATACCACCAGTAGACTCATCGCTTCTTCTTTGCATTTGCTTGTTCTATCCCAAAATCACCCATCAGCAGAAAACCACAGAAAACCTCTCAACAACAAGGAGAACAGTGAACACACCTCGGTCTTCCCATTAAACAAAGCAGCACTCTCAAAATCACCCTTCCTGAGACCCTTCGCGACGCCATACCACAACTTCCTGCTCTCCCACTCCCCCTGCTCCTCGAGAGGCGCGACGGTGATCTCCTCCTTCGGCGAGGTGACATCATGGAACGCAACACCGCTATGCGATTCTTTTGACGTAGTATGCCACTTGCCTTCGACGACGTGTGGAGAGGCGTAGATGTGTGAGGGAGGGGTGAGGGTTACCTTGAATGTGTGATTTTCCGGAGAAGTAGCCTTTGCCTTTGCCTTTGCATTCGATCTATTTGATTTGTTAGATTCAGATTCAAATTGGGTGAATAGATGAGTGGACAGGGAAGTGGGAAGTAAGTGCGTACCGTAGACAGCCAGCCCGTAGAACTTTGGATGTAGCTCGTTTCTGCTAGTTCGATACACGGGATCCATACCACAACCCATCAATACGGAGTCGAGGAAGAGTGATCAGGCACTCCTCGGTCCCCAGATGGAAGGGATACAGTTAGAACTACATGTCCGACTTGCTTCACAATTATGCTTCCCCCTAAAGTTAAACGTACGTCAGGGATGTGTGACTTGATGTGCGACACATGAAAGAAAGGAAACATAAGACGTACCGCTGACTCGTCTTCTGTGCACTGTGTCTTGTCAAGATGACGCCATTTTCGAGGTTCTCTATGCGGCAAGCTGTGATGGGAGGGTGGCGGGAGGCATGTTCCACGACTAGAGTGGTTTTTCCTCCACGAGCTGCGTTCGCTAGCCAGTACCCGTAGCCCTAGAGTCTACATAGAAGAGATCAGATCAGCACGGGATAGATTGGCGAATGTTGCTTACTCTGCAAGCACAGGATTCAAAAGCCTGTATCATAGATCAGCTTCGTAAAGGAGAACGCATACAACCACTACATACTTCTTCGCAGACCCCGTAGATTCGTTTCGGGAGGTGTATTGACCTTGAATGCTACTCTGGTAACGACTTAAACCGAATTAAAAAGAATCACAATGTTGTTGCACTCACAATGAACCACTTCAAAACAGCAAACACTCGGGCCTGCTGCGGCTTCCCATCGACAATTGCAGCAAACAACGTGGGTCGCTCACACCAGTAAGCTAGACATGAGTCAGATCAATATAAGTATGCCGCCCAAAATCTGATCGCACCTGGGAATTCGGTAAGGGATGTAGGCGATGATAAAAACGGAGGAGCACAACAAATCGCCCGCAAAGCCAGCCACCAGTTGCTAGTAGCTTTCCACCCACGGAAAACGACACGCAATTTACTTTATCTGCATGCTGGAGGGGCGAACCGATGGGCTGGCTATTGTCAAGGTTCCACAGTCGCGCTGTCTTGTCGTCCGATGCGCTTGCGAGGATGCGGCCATTCGGGGATATTGCAATGCCCCAGACAGCTTCGGTGTGTTCATCCAGAATTGCGAGCTGCTTCCAAGTCTTGACATCCCATGTCCTAATGGAGTGATCGTATGACCCGGAGATAAGTGTTTTTCCGTTGGGGGTCCAAGTCAGGCACAACACGTTATTTGTGTGTCCCTGAAGAGTCGCGACCAGCTTGCCTGTCTTGGCATCCCAGATTTTGACCAATCCAGCAGTAGATGACTCGTCATATCCACCAGTCGCAAACATGGTCATGTCTGGCGAATAGACAGCTGCGTACACTCTGTCGTGCCCGGTCTCGATTGATGCGAGGATGGTCTCTCCGTTCTCCACGTCCCACTGCCTTGCAGCCCCATCGAAGGACCCGCTTAACACTCGCCGACCATCTCGACTCCAACAGACAGACATCACTTCTTCTGTGTGCCCCATCCATTTCGCGACGATCTTGCACGTGTCAATGTCCCACAACCTCACTGCACCATCCTCACTCCCGCCGCTAACCACTTTCTTCCCGTCCGGAGACAACGCTATACTGAACACCGTATCTTCTCCGTCCCGCCAATCTTCCCCTATCTGTTTCCCGCTCTTCAAGTTCCATACCCGCAGCGAGCCGTCGTTGGAACAAGTTATGATCCGCTCTCCGCCTGGCAGGTGCATGACATCCCAGACCAACCTGGTGTGTCCTTGAAATTTCTGGCGGTGTGTTATCGCTGATGTCTCCTTTGTTTCAGTGGTGGATGCAGCCATGTTCCAGAATTCCTACTACTGGGTGCACTGCCGTCTCAGCTTTCATCCATCAAATTCCACAATCATCACTTACGAGGACAACAACGACGGGCGAACAGCAGGGCACAGTGGGCGTTTCGGTCAAGCCAGAGTTGACTTCACTTCCTTCCTGGTACATTTCTACATGCCTTGTCCTCGTGTTCGCTTCACAGCTTATATACAGCATAGGCTGTGCAACTGAAGCGCCCAAGAACCATCTGCTTCGGACCACATTCCGTGACTCCCCCAGCCGACATTCAACACGCTCATCACATACGCCGCTCCACTTCCTGCATTCAGGTCCACATTCTCCACCTCGTTATATCATATTCTGCCTTCGTCCTCTACCCACACTCAGTGTTTTCATCTGCCATTCAAATCCCACAAAGACATACATCCACCCGCCGCCTTCTCTCGCGTCTACTTTGGAAACATACTCTGCTCATCGTGTCTCTCTCCTGATGGGTTGACGGAAACAGGTGTACGTGTGGCTTGAGAGATCAGGTGTACTCACTTCTTCATTCTTTGATTTGATCTGGACTGATTGTCATTTGTGGGTGGTTCCGCAATGACAGAACCACTGATACCCAGAAACATCCATTCCTCGCTCACCACTCCATTCCTAACAATCCACGTAGCACGCATCACCCCCACCTCACCCAGACGATCCCACACCCCAAAAACCGCCTCAGCATCTTGTCACACGCATACAATCCATCGGAAAACTTGCAGCGAAAACGAGGATCAAAGTCAAAGGGAATGATTCAGAGGTGGTGAGATGGGCAAGAGAGGCGACTAGCATATGTCGGTGAGGGTGTATAGCAGCAACAAGAGCATAACAATATGAAGTACATAGCTCAAGTGTTGCTTGCATACATATATGTGCGCCGATGCAGACGGAGATGACCAGACATGCGGTACAAAACAGGATGGTTCAAAATATAGCAGAGTGAGTAGTACGAAAAGGTAGTGAACATCAACGGGAGGTGTAAAGCCATGCGGCTCATGAAGGATGAGTGAATCATAGACTAATGACGACCGTGAGTAAACTCCGTAGACGTACAACAGACAAGGAGCCAGAAGCGAGTCCAGAGTCCAGCCTGTCTTATTGTTATATCAGGGCGCGAGGGCGTTAAACTTGCCGCTGTGGTAGCATCGCTGATGGCAGGTGTGGTGGACGAGGAGGCAGCTGACTGTGATTGCGAAGATGGCTGGGTCTGAACTGCTGCGCCGGATTGCTGTGTGACACCAAGTTTTGGAGGCCGCGAGCTGCCCGCAGTAGTATTCTTCGAGTGTGATGGTTTTGTTTTCCGTTTCTCCCTTGCCAAAGCATTTCTCTACATGATATTAGTGCAGTTGAACGTCCGAGAAGGAGAAAGAACATACACGCTTTCCCTTTGCATATGGGACCTCAACAACTGCTGGGCTACGCTCGTGGTGCAACTCGGTGCCTTCACCACTTCGCCTACGCCGTTTCAAAAGGTTCCGAGTCCAGTTCAGATGGGAGGACGTTGACGTATCACGAGTATCAGAAGGGCTGCGGTAAAATAAGCGACCAAGAAGCGTGCTTCCGTGTGATGCTGATGTGGAGTGGAGGCGGCTTCGCGTAGAGAACTGAGAACATGAAGTCAGAAAAAAATCGCAGCGATACGAATCACACACATGAGAATGATCTGGTGGGACATCAAAAAAAGCTCGGGATAGCCGACGGGCATCCAGATATCCAGGGGTCGTTGGGCCAGACCTCGTGTAGCATCATCCTAGAAAATATGCGTTCAAACGAAATGAGAAGGTTTTATAAATATGTTGCATACATTGAGCAATAACTTTGCATCCTGAGAGGCGAATTCAGTTCATAGACACTCTTGGAATGAGATATGAGTACTCACCTTTAGATCCGACAGAAGGTGGTCGAGGCCAGCCTCTGTAACAATGGTAGCAACATCCCACGTGTATGTGTTTTTGTCATCGCAGCTAGTCCCTAGTAGTTTTCCATCCGCGGAAAATGACACGCAGCGCACTGGTTCTGCATGGTGGAGGGGCGAACTAATGGGCTGACCGTTGTCGAGGTTCCACAATCGCGCCATCCCGTCGAACGATGCGCTTGCGAGGATACGGCCACTCGGAGATATTGCAATGTCGTTGATAATGGAAGTGTGCTCGAGCACTGCGGGCTGTTGAATGACTACGGAGGTGTTCAGTAAGTTATGATCGAGATCTACTACGCGTATTTTGAAAGATCGTTGCAAAATAGATGCAATAATTGAGCTTTTTTTTGCGTGTTATACTTGCTCCCCCTGCCTATTCGCCATCGCTCATTGGCCACGTCGATGTGGTCAAATATCTTCCTCTCCAACAAAGGCACGTATCTGACACCGCCTTGTACGTCCCTGTACCAAGTGGGATGCCAAGAACCCGTTCTCGGCACAAGTTCAAATGAGAGTATGTGTGGCGTCAGCCCTGTATGATTGAAAGGGAAGTACTGAGATGGTACTGCGAGGCAGCTGTGAGGAAGTGCTCTTCTAAGACTGTGTGGATGAGGAAGTGTTGACGGAGATGACGTTAAAGGTCTGTACTGGTACTACTCTCTGTACTGTCATCGTCTGTTTGCCATGCAACATCCGAGTCTGCATATGCACAATCCCAGAGCATGAGAGGGAGGCCGTCAACCGCATCCGATACTCGGTTTACGGTCGGACTCGTATCCAACAGTTGCAAACATGGTTATATCTGGCGCATAGACGACTGCGAATACGTGTTCGTGCCCTGTCTTGATTGGTGCAGGGACACAGAGTGTGATGCGATGGAGATGATTCTTGGGCGCTTCAGCTGCACAGCCTATGCTGAATATAAACTGTGAAGCGAACACGAGGATAAGGCATGTAAAAACGTAAAAACATACCAGGAAGCAGTGAGTTCAACTCTGGCTTGACCCAAACGCCCATTGTGCCCTGTTGTCTACCCGTCGCTGTCGTCCTCGTGAGTGATTGTTTTGGAATTTGATGGATGAACGCTGAGATGGTGTTGCACTCGGTTGTAGGAGCATGGCTTCGCCTACCACTAAAACAAAAGAGACGTCAGCGATAACGCCTCGCCAGAAATTTGAAGGACACACCGATTGGGTCAGAGGCGTCGTATACCTACCAGGCCGACGGCGGATCCTCACTTGTTCATACGACGGCTCGCTGCGAATGTGGAACTTGAAGAGTGGGAAGCAGATAGGAGACGACTGGAGAGACGGAGAAAGTAAAGTGTACAGCATAGCGTTGTCTCCGGACGGGAAGAAAGTGGTTAGTGGGAGTGAGAATGGTACAGTGAAAGTGTGGGACATTGACACATGCAAGGTCATCGCAAAATGGATGGGGCACACAAAGGAGGTGCAGTGTGTTTGCTGGAGTCGAGATGGCCAGCGAGTGTTAAGCGGATCCTACTTCAATGGGACAGCAACACAATGGGACGTGGAGAAGGGAGAGACCATCCTTGCACCAATCGAGACCGGATACAAAGACCTGCACGCAGTTGTCTATTCGCCAGACATGACCTTGATTGCGACCGGTGGATGTAAAAGGTCCCGGACTGAAGAGTTCCCAGTCAAAATCTGGGATGCAAAGACGGGCGAGCTGGTCGCAACTCTCAAAGGACACACACAAATGATGTGTTTTGCCTGGCTTGGACCATGGACGGTAAAACACTTATTTCGGGGTCGGCTGATGACTCCATTAGGACATGGGATGTAAAAACATGGAAGCAGATCGCAGTTCTCCATGAGCACACTTCCAATGTCTATGGCTTTGCAATTTCTCCGAATGGCCGCATTCTTGCAAGCGCATCGGAAGATACCACAGCGCGATTGTGGAACCTCGACAACGGCCAGCCCATCAGTTCTCCCCTCCAGCATTCAAATCCAGTGCGCTGCGTGTTGTTTTCCGCGGATGGAAAGCTACTAGCCACTGGTTGCGATGACAAAAACGCATATACATGGGATGTTGCTGCGGTTGTTAGAGAAGCTGGCCTCAATGACCTTCTGTCAGATCCGAAGGTGATTTAGTTGTCCATTTCAGTGTCTCATTCTCACAACCTGCCAGGCCGACAAGGTGGCACTCCGTGTACGTGACACCTTCATCACATGATGACATCGATATGCTCAACATATACACTCTAGGCTGATGCCACTCGACGTCCGGTCCAGCGATCCCAGCCTGCCCGTTAGGTACCCCCAGGTTTTTTCGATGACTCACAAGAACGTTCTCAGGTGTGTTCTTGCTATTAATGTCACTTTGTTTTTTTTCGACTTAGCATTTCTAGTTCTCTGCACGAAGCGGCCTCTACTCCTCCTCAGCCCTGCAGGGAAGCACACTTCTTGACCGTTTATTCCACCCCAGCCCCTCTAGTGCCCATGATACCTCACCGTCCTCTCCTCTCGGCTGGGCTAGAAATCTTTTGAAACCACACAGACAAAGTGGTGAAGAAATTGAGTTGCACGGGCGCAGCCCAGCAGTTGTCGAGGTTCCGTATGCGAAAGGCAAACGTGTATGTTTTTCCTCTTTCTCAGTCATTCAGCTCCGTCTAATGGCATGTAGAGAAACGCTTGCGCGAGGGAAAAACAGAGGCTAGTCCCATTGCCCTCGAAGAACTCTACTGCAGGCAGCTCACAGCCTCCCAAGCCTGGTATGATGCATCAATCCGGCACAGTAATTCAGGCCGATCCATCTTCGCAACCACAGCTAGTTGTCTCCAATTTGTCTCCCACAGCTGCTGTCGGTGATAATACCGCAGCTACTACAACTTCAACGCCCTCGCGTCCTGACGTAATGCTCAGACAGGCTGGACTCTGGACTCGCTTCTGGCTCTTTGTCTGCTGTTCGTCTCCCGAGTATATTGATGGTCGTCGTTGATCTACGAATGCCTCATGCCCTACTATGATTTCTGGAGCGCCTTTAAAAATGACACCTCTCGTTGATCGGGTCTGCCTCTGATATGGTTTGAACTGTCCTTTTTGATACCACACACCAAGCTCTAGATTAAATTGGACGTCTGTGATATTGATGGACATTCATATGAGCTGATTTTCGCCTACTTTTCGTTGTAGTTATCGCAGAAACGGACTTTCATTCATTCACGACTGTTGCTTGTGTGATCTATAGGACAATCACATCTATGTAAATATTGCTCTGCCTATCCAAGGGCGATCGCATCTACAACGGCATACACGAGGGCCTCTCACTCAATCCTGTCATCAAGCGTCTCGTCTTACTTTTGCTTGCTATACTTGCTCCCCCTGCCTATCCGCCATCGCTCGTTACTACATCGACATGGTCAAGTCTCTTCCCCTCCAACAAAGGCACGTACTTCGCACCGCGCTTATATGTCCCTGCACCAAGTGGGACACAAGGAGCCGGATCTCGGCCTACGTTCGAACGAGAGTGTGTGAGGCGTCAGTCCTGTGTGGCTGAAAGGGAAGTGTTAAGGGGGAGGAGAACGGTATTGTGAGGCAGCGTTGAGGAAGTGCTCGTCTAGGGTAGTGTGGATGAGGGATCGTTGGTGGGTGGAATAGAGTTAATGGTAGAGGTCTGAGCCGGTTCCACTCTGTACTGTCATCGTCAATTTACCAGGTCGGTGGCCTCTGAGTTTGCGTATGCACAATCCCAGAGCATGAGAGGGAGGGGCGTCTGCCATCTGATACTCGGGTTTGAGATCTACTGGTGGCAACTGGCCGTCGGGTAGTGTATTTGATGGGGAGACTGTTAAGATGCGATATACGTAGATCGTATAGATAGTGCGCAATGTTTTAATAAAATAAGTCTGGATTCTGATTTTGCGTGTGATCAGTCAGGAACGGGTGGTGCAACGAGTCCCCATCTATTCGGATATCACCGTTGAGCTATTAATACTACGTAGAACTCAGACGATTACATAATCCGATCAGTGTGGCTGAATCTCGTCAGCTTGTTCATGTATTCTCAACACTCCCCTTCAAGCTGAGGACATTCCTAGCTCGTGTTGATGTTTGGAGTGATTAGGATTGGCTAGTGCCTTAGTAAATATGTCCGCTGTCATATTTGCAGTTGGACGATATTTTAAAATGATTGTTCCTATTTTTACTTGATTTCGGATGTAATGATCCTTTATGTCAAATTGCTTCGTTCTTTTATGATACTGAGGATTTTGTGCGATTGCTAGTGATCCTGCATTGTCTCCATAAATTAATGTAGGATGACTTTGGTTATATCCCAGTTCCATATGTAAATTCCGTAGCCATTTTGCCTCCCTTGCTGCATCTGAGAGACAAATATATTCGGCTTCGGTCGTTGAAAGAGCAACTGTATTTTGCTTCTTTGATCCCCATGTGATCGCACCACCGGCTGATATGAAAGTATAGCCCGATATGGATGTACGATCATCATTGTTGGCGAAGCTGGCATCCGAATATCCGGTAAAATGGTTTTCATTTTTATTTTCTTGGGTTTTGTATACTATCCCAAGATCTTTCGTCCCTTTTAGATAGCGTAGTACTCTCTTAGCAGCTGTCCAATGTGATATATTTGGATCTGCTGTGTACGATGCTAATCTATAGACTGCATACGCTATGTCTGGTCTTGTACCAACGGCTGCATACATCAGTGATCCGATCAAAGAAGCGTAGTTATTACTTCGGTTTCCTTTTTCGGATGTCTGCGTCAACGGTTCGAGTTTTACCTTAGGATCCAAAGGTGTAGTCACAGCGTTTGCTTCTGAGAGTCCATATCTTTCAAGAATTGCTTCAATATATTTGGATTGCGAGATTTTGAGTTCTCCTTTTTCTCGGTTTCTCTCAATCTCGATCCCTACAATCTTGTTTGGATCTCCTAAGTCTGTAACTTCGAACATATCCTGAAGTTCCTTTTTCAGGTCGTTCATAAGTTTTGGATCGTTGGTAAATATTAATAGATCATCTACCCATACGGTGATGATTTCTACTCCCCCGTTTGACTTTCTGATGTACGCGCATGGGTCTGAATATAATCGATTAAATCCTTTGGTCTCGAGTTTATTATTTAACTCGATATTCCATTCTCGACCTGATTGTTTCAACCCGTATAGCGTTTTAATTAATCGGCACAGCCTCGAGGTACCATCTTCATATCCCTCGGGTTGGTTCATGTATACCTCTTCTTTGAGAATACCGTTTAGGTATGCACCCTTTACATCCATCTGTTGGATCTCCCAATCTTGGGTGACTGCTAATGCTAATATTGTTCTGATTGTCTCTAGCCGGACTACTGGTGAATATGTATCAGTGTAGTCCATTCCCGGAATCTGTGAGTAGCCTTTCGCTACTAGACGAGCTTTATATTTTACTAACTCGCCTTGTTTATTAAATTTTCGGACTAGGACCCACTTATTTCCGACTGGGACTCGTCCCTCTGGGGGATCAACTAACTCCCATGTCTTCATTCGTTCTAGTTGGTCCAACTCCGCGCGAACAGCTTTTTCCCATTCTGGCCATTCCGGGGATTTTCTGGCCATTGCGATCGATTTCGGATCGTCTGGTGCGATGCCGCAGTCATTAAATGCAGCGTATATGATCTCTGCTGGTGAGTCTTTTATTTGTTCCTCATCCGGATCATTTGCTAACTCTGCAAATTCTGGGTACGGATCATCTAGAACCCGGTAATTATGTACCGTTTTTGCTCTCTTACTTTGTCTCAAAGGTATGTTTTCATTTTCTATACGCTTCCTCTTTTGGTTCACGCTTGATCCGTTTTCATTAGCGCTTTCATTTGCGCCGTGTTTCAGCGTGTCTTCCAACTTCTCCCCTTCGCGCTGTACACTGGGCGCGTCTCCTTCATTTGGAGCTTCATTAGGGAGTTTATTATTTAGGAAGCGGTAGTTCCTTGAGATCTTAATGAGGCGAGTTCTTTCATTATAATACTTGATCGCTTTAGGACCATCAACAAAACCTACAAAGGTATGTTTTTCTGATCTAGCGTCTAGTTTTGATAGATTCTCGTCTTCCCTTAGTATCCATACAGGCGCACCAAATTCCTGTAAGTGGGATACATTTGGTTTTACTCCTGACCATTTTTCCTCAGGTGTACTATTTGATAGCGCTTGTGTATATGCCCTATTGCGCAAATATGCCGCATGGGACACTGCTTCTGTCCATATAAACTTTGGTAAGTTTTTAGCTATTAACATAGCTCTTGATAGCGCTAATAAAGTTTTATTTAAGCGTTCCGCTACTCCGTTCTGAGGAGGTGAGTAGGGCGCAGTCACTTCTATATCTATACCTTTCTGATTACACCAGGAGATTAGGTTTTTATTGATGTATTCAGTCCCATTATCCGCCCTCAGGCGTTTGGGAAGTTTCTCCCAGCGTCTTTCTATGTAGGTAAGATATTCCTTAACCTTCTCTGAGGCTTCATCTTTTGTTTTCATATATTTTATTGTACATCTTCGTGTACAATCATCAATAAATGTAATATAATATTGCATTCCCGATATCGAAGTGACGCGTGATTTTCCCCACACATCTGTATGTGTTAATTCTCCGGGGATCTCAGATCGATGTTCGGCTTGTTTTGGGAACGGATTGTGTTCATGCTTTGCTTGTATACATGCCTCACAATCCGGAAATATCGGATTTTCGTCGACGTTAAATCCGTCAACTAACTTTCCTTTCAACAATCGTTGAAGTCCTGATATTCCGATATGTCCGTACTTCTTATGCCATATTTCCCAATTATCTACATCGTCTTCTTTAACGGTATTACTATTTTCGGTAGTTTGATGGATGGTTTGCGCATCTAATAATAATAATCTTTTGATGCGCTTACCACATGCAAGTATTCGTCGGTCTTTGTCTAATACTGTGATCTGACCGTTTCCTATGATTGCACGTCCACCCTTTTCATCTACCCTCGTTAAAGAAAATAGATTATTTATTGCTGTAGGTACATATAAGACATCGTTTAATGTTACTTTGATGTCCTTTTGATGCACGCGTGATTTCATTTCGATCGTACCACGTCCATGCGCTTCTATTACCGTATTTCCTATTCCAGTAATTTTCTTATGTTCTGGAATGAAAACTTTGAACGCAGATCGCTGATTCACGATATGTGATGTGGTACCGGAATCTGCTACCCATGAATAAGCGGAAAAATCGGCCTCTTCATTCTCATTCATAGGTACATCTTCTGTATCTACCATAAAGGCAGAATCCTCATCATCGCATGCTATATTAGCAGCTTCTTTCTGCTTTCCTTTGCCAGATGACGTGCCTGGCTTGTTCCACCAACATTTTGACACCTCGTGCCCAAATTTCCCACACTTGTCGCATTTGGTTTCCCCTTCCATCGACAATTCTCGGTGGGATGATTGGTGCGTCCGCATACCCGGCACTTCTCTCTCTCACGATTCTTCCCTTTATCCGGCTTCTCCGGCTTTTTCTCAACCTTCCGCTTCTTGCCGTTCGTCTCGGCTTTAGCATAATACCCCTTCTCTTGGGTATCATTCTTCTTGCGGCGGTTGAACTCGTCGATTATGATCGACATAAGTTCTTGGGCGGTGTAGCCCTTGATTTTATCGGACTCCATTCCCTTATCGGCATGTGCGCCCAGGTAAGATGAAGTCCAATTTTCCCATGACTTCGGCAATGACATAACCAACATAGCCTTGAACTCGTGATCGGGAATCTCACATCCCATTATATCGAGTTCGTTCCTTTTGTTGATCATATCAGTAATGTGCGTGCCGAGATCATCTTCTTCTTCGGCCTTCAAGGAGTAAAAGGTACGTTTTGCTATTAACGCACTCGATTGACTCCTTGTCTCATGGATGGTTCTCAGATTATTCCAAGCTTCTTGGACCGACTTCGCACGGGACACGTGGACGACTTGATCGTCCTTGATATTGATTAAGATAAGTGTCCTTGCGATGTAGTCTTCTTTATCCCACTGTTCGATCTCATCATCATCAACCTCAGGTTTTTTATTTGTCCCGTCGATATGACCATGAACTCCGTGGAGGTGTAAGATCGTTTCGATCCTTTCCTTCCACATCATCCAATTCTTGTCGGTAAGCTGGTCTATTTTATACGACGCGAGTGACCCGAGACTAATGGATGGTCGCGTGGTGCTTGGGGTCTGATACATCGGAACAACACTTTGTGTAGTGTTTGCGTTAGACATTTTTAGCGTATAGGGGCTTAGTTATGCGTAGCGTAGTCTTTTTGATTTTCGGTTCTAGGCGTTAGAACCAGGGCTCATGACCTGTTAAGATGCGATATACGTAGATCGTATAGATAGTGCGCAATGTTTTAATAAAATAAGTCTGGATTCTGATTTTGCGTGTGATCAGTCAGGAACGGGTGGTGCAACGAGTCCCCATCTATTCGGATATCACCGTTGAGCTATTAATACTACGTAGAACTCAGACGATTACATAATCCGATCAGTGTGGCTGAATCTCGTCAGCTTGTTCATGTATTCTCAACAGAGACGTTCATGAGAGCTGATATGATGGATGGTTGCTCTAGTCCTGTTCTGACGAAGAAAAGGACGGGCATGATATGTCGGACTTGATGGTATAGGAATATGAAATATGTAGCTGTTACATACATTGCAGACAGAGATAGCGAAGCGTGTGATATCGTACATAAACGACGGTTCAAAACATAGCAGAGTGAACGGCACGAGTAGCTAGTGAAGGTCGAGGAAATCAGAGACTAATGCCAGTCATCTGTATATTCAGGAGACAGACAACCGATAAAGAGCCAGAAGCGTGTCCAGAGTCCACCATGTCTGATTGTTACATGAGAGCGTGAGGTAGTTGAAGTTGTAGTTGCTGTAGCATCACTGACAGCAGGTGTGGTGGGCGACGAGGAGTCAACTGCCTGTGGTTGCGAAGATGGCCAGGTCTGAGTTCCACTGACATTAGGCTCGGGAGGCTGTGAGCTGCCTGCAGTAGAGTTCGTCGAGTGTGATTTTTTCATTTTCATTTTCTGCTTCTGCTTCTCCTTCGCTGCAGCAACCTCCGCCGCTGAAACAATCCTCTATGTAACATCAGGTTGAACTGAACATTTGAGAAGGAGAAAGAACATACACGCTTCCCCTTTGCATACGGGACCTCGGCAACTGCTGAACGACGCCCGTGCAATTCGATTTCTTCACCGTTTTGTCCACGCCATTTCAAAAGTTTTCGTACCCAGTCAAGGGGGGAGGACGGCGATGTATTATGGGCGTCAGAGGGGCTGCGGTGGAATAAACGGCCAAGAAGCGTGCTTCCTTGTGGTGCTGAGGAGCGGAGGCGGTTTCGTAGCGAGGACTGAGATCACGGAGGTCAGGAAAACAACATCGAAGTGACGGTGATGACGTACATGAGAAGGTGGGACTCCATTGAAAAAACCCTGAGGTGCCCGATAGGCAGGCGGACGTCGCTGGACCGGACGTCGTGTAGTATTTGCCTAGATGTTTATGTCTGAGCACAATCAGAATTTTTTTTGTGAAGGTGTCACGTACACGGAGTGCCGACTTGTTGGCCTTTGAGAGCGAATTTAGTTCTTGGACGTTGATGAAATGAGGTATGGATGCTCACATTTGATGACAGAAGGTCGTCGAAGCCAGCGTCTTTAATGATCACAGCAACATCCCATGTGTATGCGTGTTCGTCTTCACAACCAGTGGCTAGTAGCTTTCCATCCGCTGAAAACGACACGCAGTTCACTTCATCTGCATGGTGGAGGGGCGAATTGATAGGCTGGCCGTTGTCGAGGTTCCACAATCGCGCTGTGTTGTCACCCGATGTGCTTGCGAGGATGCGGCCATTCGGAGATATTGTAATGGCAAAGACAGTTTTGGTGTGTTCATTCAAAACCACGCTCTGTGTCCATGTTTTGGTACTCCATGTCCTAATGGAGTGGTCGCCTGACCCGGAGATAAGCGTTTTTTGGTCTGTGGTCCAAGCGAGGCATCGCACCCAATCTGTGTGTCCTTTGAGAGTCGCGACCAGCTCGCCTGTCTTGGCATCCCAGATTTTGACTGGCTCACTGTGTTCTTCAGTCATGGACCCGTCCCATCCACCAGTTGCAAACATGGTCATATCTGGCGAATAGGCGACCACCAGCACGTTTCGGTGCCCGGTCTCGATTGGTTTGAGGATGGTTTCTCCCTTCTCGACGTCCCATTGCTTTGCAGTCCCATCATAGGATCCGCTTAACACTTGCAGACCATCTTGACTCCAGCAAACAGACCACACACCCTTTGTGTGTCCCGTCCATTTCGAGATGACCTTGCATGTGTTAATGTCCCATAACCTCACTGCACCGTCCTCACTCCCGCTAACCACTTTCTTCCCGTCCGGAGACAACGCTATACTGTACACCGTACCTTCTCCGTCCCGCCAATCTCTTCCTATCTGTTTCCCGCTCTTCAAGTTCCATACTCGCAGTGAGCCGTCCGCGGAACAAGTGATGATCCGCTCTCCGCCTGGCAGGTATATGACGTCACAGATCCTTTGCGTGTGTCCTTCAAATTTCTGGCAGTGTGTTATCGTTGATGTCTCCATCGTTTCAGTGGTGGATGAAGCCATGCTCTGGAATTCTTACTACCGAGTGCAGCGTCATCTCAGCCTTCATCCATCAAATTCCAACATCATCACTTACGAGGACAACAACGATGGCGGGACAGGAAGGCACAATGGGCGTTTCAGTCAAGCCAGAGTTAAATTCACTCCTTCCTGGTATGTTGTCACATGTCATATCCTCGTGTTCGCTTCACAACTTATGTACAGCATAGGCTGTGCAGCTGAAGCGCCCAAGAACCACCTGCTTAGGGTCATATTCCGCGGCTCTTTCAGCCGAATATACGACATGCTCATCACATACGCCGCTCCAGTTCCTGTATCCAGGTCTACATTCTCCACCTCGTCATATCATATTCTGCCTTTGTCGTCTACTTCCACCCAGCATTTTCTTTGCCCAATTCATATCCCACAGGGACACCCATCCATCCGCCACCCTCTCTCGTGTCTACTCTGAAAACATACCTTGCCTATCACTTTTCTCTCCTGATGCGCAGGCGGAAATAGGTATACGTACCGCCTTGGGAAATACTGGTGCATTCACTTCTTAATTCTTTCATTTGATCTGAACTGATTGGCATTTGTAGATAGTCCCGCAACGACAGAACTACTGATATGCAGAAACACCCATTCCTCGCCCACCACTCCATCCCTAACAATTCACGTAGCACGCATCACTCCACCCCCGACCATACAAACGCCATCCTGGTTTCCACACGTGCCAACTACATGACCACATTCGGTGCATCTCTGGGACGTATCATAACCTGGCACGCTGTATCAAGTTCCAAGTATGGGGGCAGTTCGTAGCCTATTGAGAAGTCATACACAGCACAATGTAATAGTGACTTGAAATCTATCGTAAAGCATGGCGTATTTATTGCATTCTCCCCTTCAATACCCTTGTGCGCGTGAGCCACTAGTAGGCACATGGGGAAAGGCAGACCTAGGGACAGGGGAGGGGTGTCTGTCATAGCCAGCCATCGCCAAGGTTGAGGGTTTCCTCTCCGGTAAGAGCAGTTCAGCGGTCCCATTGTCAAGTTCTTTGTGCAGACTTCCAATAAGGATCTTGATAATGTAATCCGTGTTGAACGCGCCATTAGCAGGGTCGAAGGGAGTGGCATCGACGACGTCCTAGAGAGTCTCGAGTGAAAGCATGCAAGAAATCATGGATGAGACACCCGAATTTTGTAACGGTCAGAAAGCTCGTCATCTAACACTTGAAGCGCCCATGTGGGATCTTGATCTATGCCGATCTGGACGAATTGGATGCCGAATTCCTCGAGAGGAACCTGCTGCCTGTCAAGGCGACTGGCAGCCTCAATGATGCTTCACAATACTTCACAATAAATCGTTACCGTCGGCTATAGCGATGTTCGCGTATGTCAGATATGTGAGTACGGTATGGAAATACCACCTTACTAGCGGCTCCGTCGGTGAGTCCTCACCTGAATACAGGATGTGGTTCAGTGATAAACTTCGATAAATGTGATGCATACCGGTGGGGCTGAGCTGCTTAAAAAGTTTCTGAACTTCGAATCGAGACTGTTCGAGAACGTAAGCTGGAAAAAAAAATAGGACATGCGAACAAGTTCCCATACCCTCATATTTTCAGCAAACTGATGTTGGTGCATGAAGTGGAGATCAAGTCCTTGATCCATATTGCATAGCAAGGTCGACGATGCCAGCCAGAGCTTCTCACACTTGGCTCCAAGAATCACCATCGGCCATCTAGGTACAAAGAGCATAAACGTCATGAATCAAACACTTGAGGATGCCATCCTTATTGAGATGGAATCATCGATCAGAATAACGGTCTTGTACTAACTATCACAAGCATGGTAAGAATCCTAGTCAGCGAACACGCACGCCACGCGTCGCAGTTCTTCCCCCCGTATAAGAAGAGAGGGAATAAATCGAGGTATGCCCTCTATGTGGAAAGTAGTCTGAAGAGCCGATGTGGACTCCCGAGTCCCGCGCGACCACAAAGTGCTTGCAGTGAGCTTGACCTCATGTCTCCCTCGTTGCAAACGAGCAAGGATGACGGTGCCCGGAACTTGACTTCCTGTCGTATCCTGAGGTGCTAGACCCAGCAAAGTTGAGACACGCATACTACAACTTCGTATTTTATATCTGGTATCGCACGAAATCCGTCAGAAACGAAAGTAGAAGAGGGTGAAAATGAGAGGAACACATACCAAGTGCTCGTTGCCGACGTAGCTGATCAGGTCACCTGAGGTACAACAGCCAACCTTTCCAACATCTAAACAATTGTTTATGTGGAGTAGCCGCACTTCTGCGAAGTTGTAGTTTTAGAAAGTAGCCGCGATGGCAGGTGCGGCGCACGACGCGAAGACGGCAGCCTGTTGTTGCGAAGATGCCTGAGCCGCACAGCTGGGAAGGCATGACGTGCCTGCAGTAATGCTTCCTCGAGTTCAATGGAGTTGGCCTGGGTTTTTCTCGTGCTCTCGCACCCTTCTACACGACACGACGAGATGGGGTTTGATCATCCGCGAGGGAGAAAGTGACTTACATGTTTGCCCTGGCAATACGGCACGTCAACTTTTGCCGGCTCAATCTGTGCACCGCGTGGTCTCCCAGGGAAAGTCGTTCGAGCCCATTGGAAAAGAGGGTGTCGAGATGGTGTATTGTGGGCGTGGGGTCGTGCAGAGGACTGAGAATATTAGGTGTTCACGTTAGGAGCGAGTTACAAAAAGGTTATTTGATTTTCTCGTTCATATGTGTCAGGTGATGAACAAATTTGATATTCCGACAGTGCTGCAAATACAAACAAGCAACGCGTCGTCGCATCCGGCATAGCGACCCAGGCCCGGCCATGCCACCTTCCGTCTACCACTCCGGATCCTGCTCTCGCTAATAATATACAACTTCAATGCCCTCGCGCCCTGATGTAATGCTCAGACTGGGTGGCTTTGTGGGCGATCTGTCGTGCTCCTCCGATTTCATCATTGCCCCACATCCCTTACCGAATTCCCAGGTGCGGTCAGATTTTGGGCGGCATACCTATATTCATCTGACTCATGTCTAGCTTACTAGTGTGAGTGACCTGAGTTGTTTGCTGCGATTGCCGATGGGAAGCTGCAGCAGGCCCGAGCGTTTGCTGTTTTGAAGTGGTTCATTGTGAGTGCAACAACATTGTGATTCTTTTTCATGCCGTCTAAGTCATTGCCAGAGTACACTTATAGGCCAATACACCTCCCGAAATGACTCTATGTGGTCTGAGAAGAAGTATGTGATGGTTGTATGCATTCTCCTTTACGAAGCTGATCTATGATACAAGCCTTTGAATCCTATGCTTGGAATCAGGGCCCGCATACCGTTTAATTCTAGGGGGAAGCATCATCGTGAGGTAAGTCGAGTACCTTATTACTCTTCCTCGACTCCGTATTGATTGGCTGTGGTGCGGATCGTCGTATATCGAGCTAGCAGAAACGAGTTACACTCAACGTTCTACTGGGTGGCTGTCTACGGTACACACTTACTTTCCACTTCTCTTCATCCACTCATCCCACTTCCCATCCCAATTAGAATCTAACGAACCAAATAGATCGAATACAAAGGCAAAGCATATTTCTCCAGCAAACCACACGCATACAAGGTAACGCTCCCCTCCCTCACACGTGCACGCCTCTCCACACGTCTTCGAAGGGACGTGGCACACTACGTCAAAAGAGTCGCATAGTGGTGCTGCGTTCCATGACGTCACCTCGCCGAAGGAGATCATTGTTGCGCATCTCGAAGAGCAGGGGGAGTGGGAGAGCAGGAAGTTCTGGTATGGTGTCATTGTACCTTTTGGATATTCTGGATTGGATCAAATGTCTTGATATCGATGGACGTTCTTGATCTGATATATTCTTTCACTTCTTCATTGCAGTTGTCGCAGGCACAGACTTGAATCATTCACGCTTTTACTTGGGGTTAATTCAGTGCATGCAATATCGATTTGTTTTCGGTATACAGGCAGGAACACACAGGCCACGGGGAGTTCATCTGCTGGACCAAAGGTTTTGGAACTGGAAACACAAAGACGTTCAACAAGTCTCTCGAACAATATACATACGTTTCGAGTCTGCCTATCCCATGTTTCTGTTCATACTGATTTGCATATAAACAGCAAGTGCCCATCAAACTGACCGCTCTTATCAATGATGCGATTGGCACATTGGTCACATTCGAGTTGTACTATGTGAATCCTAAGACGAAGATCACAGCTATGGTATATCTTCGGAACCCGGGGCTGCTCAAATGTGGGGGTGATAGTACCGTACAGGATGGTGATGTCATTTTTGTTCAATAGGAGCAGATATTGAGGATGCACGAGAACGCTTTGCAGCGAACGGCCTCTCGTTGTCCAGAACTAGCTTATAACCTTCGCGGAATGCAACCTGGTGGACACCGGCAATTGAGGCTCGGGCACTTCAATTGCACAAGCTATGCTGTATAAGCTGTGAAGCGAACACGAAGATAAAAATGTACCAGGGAGCAGTGAGTTCAACTCTGACTTGACCCAAACGCCTATTGTGACGCCCATTGTGCTGCCCGTTGTTCCCTGCTGTCCGCCCGTCGTTGTCCTCGTGAGTGATGATTGTAGAATTTGATGGATGAACGCTGAGTCGGTGTTGCATTCGGTTGTAGAAGCATGGCTTCACCTACCACTAAAACAAAAGAGACGTCAGAGATAACACCCCGCCAGAAATTTGAAGGACACAGCGAACGGGTCTGGGGCGTCATATACCTGCCAGGCAAACAGCGGATCATCACTTGCTCAGGCGACGGCTCATTACGAACATGGAGCTTGGGGAATGGGAAACAGATAGGGGACGACTGGAGAGATGGAGAGAGTCAAGTGTACAGTATATCGTTGTCTTCGGACAGGAAGAAAGTGGTTTGCGGGAGTGAGGTTGGTGCAGTGAGGTTGTGGGACATCGACACATGCAAGGTCATCGTGAAATGGACGGGGCACACAGGTGGAGCCGGGGGTCTGTCTGCTGGAATCGAGATGGCCGGCGAGTGTTAAGTGGATCCTACTCCAATGGGACAGCAAGGCAATGGGATGTGGAGAACGAGGAGACAATCTTCGCGCCAATCGAGACTGGACACCAAGAAGTGCGGGCAGTCATCTGTTCACCAGACATGACCATGTTTGTGACCGGTGGATGTGACAAGGACTTGACTGAAGAATACATGACCACGTTTGCGACTGGTGGAGACAATGAGTACTCAATTAAAATCTGGGATGCTCAAACAGGCAAGCTGGTCGCGACTCTCAAATCTGCGTCATTGCAATTTCTCCGAACGGCCACATCCTTGCAAGCGCATCGGACGACAAGACAGCGCAATTGTGGAACCTCGAAGGTGATTTTAGACCCATACATTTCAGTATCTCATTCTCACAACCTCTGCCAGGCCGACAAGATGGCACTCCATGTACGTGACACCTTCATCACATGATGACATCGATGTGCTCAACATATACACTCTAGGCTGATGCCACTCGACGTCTGGTCCAGCGATCCCAGCCAGCCCGTCGGGTCCCCCCAGGTTTTTTCGATGACCCACAAGAACGTTCTCAAGTATGTTCTTGCTATTAATGTCACTTTTTTTTTCGACTTAGCATTTCTAGTTCTCTGCACGAAGCGGCCCACACGCCTCCTTGGCCTTGCAGGGAAGCACACTTCTTGGCCATTTATTCCACCCCAGCCCCTCTAGTGCCCATGATACCCCACCGTCCTCTCCTCTCAGCTGGGCCAGAAATCTTTTGAAACCGCGCAGATAAAGTAGTGAAGAAATTGAGTTGTACAGGCGCAGCCCTGCAGTTGTTGAGGTTCCGTATGCGAAAGGAAAACGTGTATGTTTTTCCTCTTTCTCGGTCGTTTAGCTCTGTCTAATGTTATGTAGAGAAACGCTTGCGCGAGGGAAAAACGGAGACCAGTCCCATTGTCCTCGAAGAACTCTACTGCGGGCAGTTCACAGCCCCCCAAACCTTGCGCGAGCAGCAACCCGGTACAGTAATTCAGGCCGAGCCATCTTCGCAACCACAGCCAGTTGTCTCCAAGTTGTCTACCACAGCTGCTGTCGGTGATAATGCCGCAGCTACTACAACTTCAACGCCCTCGCGTCCTGATGTGATACTCAGACAGGCTGGACTCTGGACTCGCTTCTGGCTCTTCATTGGTTATCTCTCTCCTGAATACACGGATGGTCATCATTAATTCACGATTACCTCGTTCCCTACGATGATGTCTGGCGTGCCTCTAAAATACCACACCTCTTGTGGATGGGGTATATCACTAAACAATACATCTTCAACCGTTGGAAGAGGCGTCGGTCCGTTTTGATACGCCAGACCATTGTACTTCCACCCCGAATAACAGAAATCTTGCGCTTCGGGTGGGATGAAAAATGCAATGGTTTTTAGACGTTGGGGACGGAATTGACTTGATGTGCATTTTCGTCTCCAGCTCCCTGAGACGCGTGATTAGTTCTTCCTTTGACCGGGATTCGTATTTTGGTGTCATGACGCGGAGATGTGTTTTGGATGGTGGAAAGCAGTACGTGAATACATATCTTCCAAAGCGCATGGATTGCAGCAAGCCAGTTCGGAGTCACTGAGCAATTCTTACGTTCGGTCCGGGCGCCGTTGTAACCCCTTTATTTCGTTTTAGCTAACCTGCAAAGTTAAACGAGACTTTATCAGAGTGGTTGTATTGAGGCGTAGCCATTACTTGGATGATGTATGGGTAGTATACTTTGCAAATCGGATTGACGAGCCCAACAACATGAAATACGTAGCTTTTACACATTGGAGAAGGAGATGACGAGGCGTGCAGTGGTATTGTACATAAAGACGGTTAGAAACATAGCAGAGTGAGTGGAACGAGTAGCTAGTAAAGGACGAGACAAGTATAGACTAATGGCTGCCTTCTGTGTATTCAGGAGACAGACAACCGATAAAGAGCCAGAACCGAGTCCAGAGTCCAGCATGTTTTATCGTTGCATGAGGGCGCGAGGTCGTTGAAGCTGGAACTGCAGTAGCACCACCGACGGCAGGTGCGGTCGACAAGGAGTCAGCTGCCAGTGGTGGCGAAGATGGCTGGGTCTGAGTCCAACTGACATTGGGCTTGGGAGGCTGTGAGCTGCCCACAGTGGAGTTCGTCGAGTGTAATGGTTTGGTTTTCTGTTTCTGTTTCGCTGCAGCAACCTCCCTCGCTGAAGCGTTTCTCTACGTGATATTAGTGGAGATGAACATCTGAGAAGGAGAAAGAACATACACGCTTCCCCCTTGCATACGGAACCTCGACAACTGCTGAATGACGCCCGTGCAATTCAATTCCTTCGCCGCTTTGTTCGCGCTGTTTCAAAAGGTTTCTAGCCCAGTCGAGAGGGGGGGACGGTGACGTATCATGGGCCTCAAAGGGGCTGCGGTGGAATAAACGACCCAGAAGTGTGCTTCCTTGTGGGGCTGAGGAGCGGCGGTTTTGCGGAGAGGACTGAAACCATGGAGGTCAGGAAAATAAATCGACGTCATAGTGATAACGTACATTAGAATGACCTGGTGGGACTCCATCGAGAAAACCTTGGGGTGCCCGATAAGCAGGTGGACGTTGCTGGACTGGACGTCGTGCAGCGTTTGACTAGATGTATGTGTTTGTTCAACTTTGAACACAATCAGATTTTTTAATAAAGGTGTCACGTATACGGTGTGTCAACTTGTCGGCCTTTGAGAGCAAATTTAGTTCTTGAACACTGATGGAATCAGGTATGAGTACTCACATTTGATGACAGAAGTTCATCGAGGTCAGCTTCTTTCATGGTCGCATCAACATCCTATGTGTATGCGTTTTCGTCGTCACATCCAGTGGCCAGTAGCTTTCCATCCGCGGAAAACGATACACAGTTCACCTCATCTGCATGGTGGAGCGGCAAACTAATGGGCTGGCCGTTCTCGAGGTTCCATAATCGCGCTGTGTTGTCGCCCGATGCGCTTGCGAGGATGCGGCCATTCGGTGATATAGCAATTGCAAAGACATTTTTAGTGTGTTCATTCAGAACCGCTCTCTCTGTCCATGTGTTGGTACTCCATATCCTAATCAAGTGGTCGCCTGATCCGGAGATAAGCGTTTGTTGGTCTGTGGTCTAAGCGATGCATCGCACCCAATTTGTGTGTCCTTTGAGAGTCGCGACCAGCTCGCCTGTCTTGGCATCCCAGATTTTGACTGGCTCGCTGTGTTCTTTAGTCGTAGACCCGTCCCATCCACCAGTTGCAATCATGGTCATGTCTGGCGAATAGACAACTGTGTACACGGCTGTATGCCCGGTCTCGATTGGGGCGAGGATGGTCTCTCCCTTCTCCACGTCCCACTGCCTTGCAGTCTCATCTCTGGATCCGCTGAGCACTCGCTGAGCATCTCGACTCCAACAGACAGACTGCACTGTGTTTGTGTGCCCTGTCCATTTCGCCATGAGCTTGCATGTGTCAATGTCCCACAACCTCACTGCACCATCCTCACTCCCACTAACCACTTTCTTCCCATCCGGAGACAATGCTATACTGTACACCTTACCCTCTCCATCTCTCCAGTCTTCTCCTATCTGTTTCCTGCTCTTCAAGTTCCATACCCGCAGTGAGCCGTCCGCGGAACAAGTAAGGATCTGCTCTCCGCCTAGCAGGTGTATGACATCCCAGACCCTTTCAGTGTGTCCTTCAAATTTCTGGTGGTGTGTTATCGCTGATGTTTCCTTTGTTTCAGTGGTGGAAGCAGCCATGTTCCAGAATTCCTACTACTGGGTGCACTGCCGTCTCAGCTTTCATCCATCAAATTCCAAAATCATCACTTACGAGGACAACCACGACAGGCGGAGAGCAGGGCACAATGAGCGTTTCAGTCAAGCCAGAGTTGAATTTACTGCCTCCTGGTACATTTTACACGCCTTATACTCGTGTTCGTTTCACAGCTTGTGTACAGCATAGGCTGTGCGACTGAAGCACCCAAGAACCATCTGCTTCGGATCACATTCCGTGACTCCCTCAGCCGACATGCGACATGCTCATCACACACACCGCTCCGCTTTCTGCATTCAGATCTACACTCTCCACCTCGTTATATCATATTCTGCCATCGTCGTTCATTTACACCCAGCATTTTCTTTGCCCAATTCATATCTCACAGGGACACCCATCCATCCACCCGCCACCCTCTCTCGCGTCTACTTCGAAAACATACTTTGCGTCTCTCTCCTGATGCGCGGATGGAAATAGGTATGCGTGTCGCCTTGGAAGACACTGGTGCATTCGCTTTTTACGTTCTTCATTTAATCTGGACTGGTTGTCATTTTTGGACAGTCCATTCCCCGCCCACCACTTCATCCCTAACAATCCACGTAGCACACATCACCCTCACCCCACACAGATGATTCTACACCCCAAAATCCGCCTCAGCATTTTCTCACGCGCATACAATCCATCGGAAAACTTGCAGCGAAAACGAGGATCAATGTCAAAGGTGATGATTCAGAGGTGGTGAGATGGGTAAGGGAGGCAACCAGCCTATGTCGGTGAGGGTGTAGGGCAACAACAACGAGCACAACAATACGAAACATGTAGCTCAAATGCTGTATGCATACATATACGTACGTCAATGCAGATGGAGATAACTAGACATGCGGTATCGAAACAGGATGGTTCGAAATATAGCGGAGTCAGTAGCACCAAAAGGTAGTGAACATCAATGAGAAGGTGTGCAGCCATGCAGCTTGTGAAGGACGAGTCATAGACCGTCAGTATACTCCATATACGTACAACAGATAAGGAGCCAGGAGCGAGTCCAGAGTCCAACTTGTCTTATTGTGACATCAGGGCGCAAGGGGGTTAAACTTGCCGCTGTGGTAGCATCGCTGACGGCAGGTGTGGTGGACGAGGAGGCAGCTGGCTGTGGCTGCGAAGATGGCCGCGCCTGAGTTGCTGCGCTGGATTGCTGAGTGACACCAGGCCCTAGAGGCCGCGAGCTGCCCGTAGTAGTATTCTTCGAGTGTGATGGTTTGTTTTCCGCTTCTCCCTCGCTGAAGCGTTTGTCTACTAGTGGAGTTAAAAAAGGAGAAAGAACATACACGCTTACTTCTCCTTTGCATACGGAGCCTCTACAACTGCTGAACGACGCCCGTGCAATTCGATTTCTTCACCGTTTTGTGCACGTCGTTCTACAAGGTTTCGAGGCAAATCTAGAGGCGGGGACCGGGAAGTAGTATCGTAAGCAGGGCAGAGAGCGGATTAAGTGCTGGCTCTGCGAAGAATTCAGCGGAAAGAGTGCATCGGTAAGAGAAGTCACTACTATAAGTACTGCCTCGTGACTAAGTACTAAACCATCATTTGATCTTCACAGCGACTTAATGGTCTGGGATGGAGTTGCAGGCGAGGATAGCTAGAAGTTGTATGAGATCGATAAGACTACGTTCATGTACATAGGAGCGAGTTGAAAAAGGTTATTTGACATATTTGTTTCTCGGAGTCAGGTGATGAACAAATTTGACATTCCGACAATGTGCAAATACAGCCAAGCAACGCGCTCGCGTCGTTGGTGAATGTACGCGGCGTCGTGTCCGGCACAGCGACCCAGGCCCAGCTATGTCATCTCCTGTCTACCACTGACCTGCCGTTGGCGATGCTACTGCAGCTACAATTTCAACGCCCTCGCGCCCTGACGTAATGCTCAGACAGGCTGGACTCTGGACTCGCCTCTGGCTCTTTGTCTCCTCATTAATCTATGATTACCTCGTCCCCTACGATGATTTCTCGAGTACCTCTACCAGATTACACCTCTCACCGATGTGTCTGCCTCTCTGCCATGTTTTGAACTGTCCTCTTTGATACCAGATGTCGAGTTCTGGATTGGATTGGACGTCTGCGATATCGATGGGTGTCCGTGTGATCTGATATACTCTTCTACTTCTCCATTGTAGTATGGCACAAACAGACTTGACTCTTCCACACATTCACCTGGATTGCTTGTATGGTCGATGCATCCCGCACTTCACGCGAGTTACTAACCATCTTGGAGGACCAAGCTGACATGACTTGATACAGTTCTCGCTCGCGCATCACTGAAGCGCAGCGCTCGCACTCGTATCAGAGGGCACCCAATATCAGACGCTGGCTGTCGCTCATATTTAACCAAAACCCGACCACTTCCCCTCCAAATCATGCCGGAGTACTCAGAAATCGACTCCGTCCCTTTCGACCTCTCCATTCCTCATGACCTTCCCAACGCATCACCCTCTCCGCCTTTGCATTTTCCATCCACGACGCCTTGCTCATGCTCAACGATGCGCCTCGTTCGCCCGCCCTCTCCGCATCCTCTTCCACCGATGACTGCAACTCCAGCGGACAAATGCCTCCTACCCCAGGCGCATCAGACGACGAAGACATCTGCGAGCTCCGTCTCCCAAGTTCCCGTCTTTGACCCAAGCGCATCACCATTCGTCCGCTGTGCATAACCAAGACCCGTTCTATTGTCGACGACGAGGACGTCGCAGAGAAGGACACCGATACTCTGCCAGAGGTACAAAAAGAGGAAGATGAGTACGACTTCTACACACGCCAGTTCCAAGACTTCATCTCCATCTACTCGCCTCTGCCCTCCCTTGCCCCAGTCTCAGCACCAGCACCCGCCCGCCCAGACTCTATCATACTCTCACCTGAGGTTGCACCCAAGTTGCCTGCCGAGGCACCAAAGCCCAGGGTACGCAGTCGCTTCTTAAAACTCTCCCACTCCTTCCTCTCGCTACCCCGCCCCTAACGACTATCCCACCCGTTTTCCAACTCCCAGTCTCAGGATCAGCGGTAATCCGCAGGAAACGCGTGGTCCCACCCATGCCCATGTACCACCTCCCCCACCACCAACCGAAAGCCGCCCCCCTCGTATGGCTATCCCAAGCGACCTCGAAGACGACATCTCATTCGAGGAAGAAGAAGAGCCAGCTCGTGCTATCGTCATCGAAAAGTGTGGTTCGACGACGAAGAGTATCTATTCCCAGCCTTCCTTTGTACCAGCCCAAGACAACCACCCCGTCTCACCCGCTGTACCCGAGACACCCATGAGCGAGATGTACCTCCCGCACGTGAGCACCGACTCAGACGCCTCTCGTTCTTCCCTTGATTCTTTCTCCTCGTCCTTGCCCCAGTCCCATTCATCCTTGTCCTTCAGCTCCGAAGAAGAAGAAAGAACCCCAATCTCCCCCTCCCACCCCACGACCCGAATCCGAAAACAACCCATCAACACCACCTCCGCAGTCGATGGAGCTGTTCCACGATATCCTCACTCGCTGCTGAACCTCCACGCACGATTCTGAGTCCGCTGTGCGGGTGTTCGGGTCGAAGTCGAAGGCGAAAGTGGGTCAGGGTCGAGACGAGCACCTCTTCCGCTTCCGATTTTGTCCATGTCTACGTCTCATGCAAGGGGATCACCTTCGGGTTTGCCTTTACAGACGCGGACCAACACCAACACCCACACCCACACCCACACCCAGAGCAACGGACAGACACGCACACAGAACCCGTACAAAATGCCCCTCACACGAATGGTATTACCCACAACGCCCTCCCTGCCCAGCACATCCACACCCAGCACGCCCACATCCAACCGGGTCATCCACATCCGCCGCGAAAACTCACGCTCATCGACGTCGGGGTTGTCTGAGAGTGGTAGCTCTGAGAGTGGGGGGAGTGGAAGTGGGTTGAGAGGGAAGCCGATTCCTGTTGAGATGTTTCTAAGGGCTTGAGGGTATTTGATTTAGCTATTTTTGTTTCAAGTGCTTTGCTTTGCTTTGCTTTACTCTCGTTGACGATGACGACGTTTCGTAATTATTGTATCTATTATCATCGCTCACTCACTCACGCGCATACCCATATTCATACTGTACTGTCTGTGTCACTGTCACTTGCATTCGTTTCGTTTCGTTCATCCTGTGTTTCCTTTTCGTTGATGCACGTCTTTCATCGATCCACACGTCTTTCTCTGATCCTGACACGTTGCTGCACTCCCTATTTGTCCGAGTCTCTATGGTATACCCCCTGGTCCCCTTGTAGCATAGTTCATATCTGATACGAATATTCTGAATGTTTCGATGTTTTGATTGGCGTGAAGACGTTTTGGAGACGGATTTGAATTCAATGGTTGTTCTGAATCATGCCTAGGGGGTAGGGGTGTCACACCGCGGGAAACCGTGACCGTTACCAGTCAACCTGCCACATTCTCAGTTTTGCCCTTCTACTCTCTCAATTGCCATTGATGCAAGACGCTCACGGTGCATGTAGGATCATAACTGTGACTGTGTCGAGGATATTTCCGGCTTATATCGTGTTCCGCAATTCCATCAAAATCTCATGTGGAAATGTTGGACACGGTGTAAGCTAGAAAGTTGGAAGTGGGAAGGTGGAGTTGATGTCGTCCTCACTCTGGCAGTCTCTTCGTCTAGTATGTAGGTTCTTGATTCTGTGGGCAATGACTTTGATCATGTTTGAAGTTGTTCTCTACAGAATCAACGATCTACATGGATGTTCATTAACGTTGCTCGCGGTGTATGCAGGAAAGAATATCATGATGTCGAGACACTTTCTTGCTTCACAGTGACAATGGTTAATGTCTCTCCCAAAACCTAAACCTAAACCCAATCTGCCACATTCTGCACGTCCTCAGTCCTCAGTACTCACTGGTATTGGCAGTCTCCCCGTCTAGCATGTAGATTCTTGGATTTGAAGGAAAATAGTCTTTTTTCCTCCAGAATCAACAATCTGGATGCTCGGCGCTCGCGGTGTTGCGAAAGGAGTCTCGTTCGGGATACTTGGTCTTTGTCGCTTACACAGTGTGCAATTCTTCTGCATAATGCCTTCCATAAGAGTTGGACGCGGTTTCAGCGGGAAAATGGAAAATGGATAGTTGTAGGGGACTCAGCTGTAGGTGCGTTTGACGTCATTATGCGCATGTGTACTTACGAATGTGCACTCAACAGGTTCAGCTACGCGATTGCCGTAGTATCACCGTGGCCTGAAGCTGCCTGGACACCCACAACCACCTCACCGCAAAACCAAGAATTAACTCATGAAGCCCACGGTGTGATGGGGAACGGACCGAGCGAGCCGCACCGGGATCCCCGGTCGATGGAATGCTTACAACATCGTTTCCGAGAAGCCTTTGCAGTGGAAAGTTGAAGACTTCATGTGCACGATTTTTGCTGCTCACTGACGCTTGTGACTCGCGCATCTGAAGTCCTGCCGCTAACTCTGACAGGCACGAGTTGAAACGACGCGCTATCCGAGCCTTTCCGTATCTTGTGGTCTGTTATCTACCCGGGCTGTACCTGCAGCACAGAAGAGCAGCTGGACCTTTTTGAAGCTGTGAGTGACCACCATCCTTGTCTTGCCCCTCAAATGTTGATCAGTAATATGGCGCTCCTCAAGCTGGTAGGCTTTACAGGCAATCTGTCGTGCTCCTCCGTTAATATCGTTGGCTACCTCACTTATTGTGTTTCCATGTGTGAACACATGATTGAGCAGCATATATCAACCTAACTGTGATGTTCAGCTAACTGGCTTGAACGCCCCGAGTTGTTTGCCGTCATTGCCGATGCGAAGATGGAGTAGGCCCGAGCGTTGGTTGTGTTGAAGTGGTTCACTGTGAGTGGAGAAACGCCATGGTTCTTCATTCCGGTTTTTTTAATTCGTTCGCAGAGTACAGTTAAAGAGCAGCACACCCCCCGAAACGAATCTGAAAGAAGTATGTAATGTCCTTGTATGTGTTTTCCTAGTCCGAAGCTGATCTAACAATACTGGCCTTTCAATCCTGTACTTGGAGAGTACGCATATCTCTCTTAGACTTTTCTACGGGTATTTGCCAGCGAACGTAGCTCATCGAGGCAAGACTATTCGGTCGTAGAACAAATCTTTCACCACCGCTCACCACCGCTTGCCACATACAGAACCTTGAAAAGGGCGTTATCTCGACAGGACAGAAGACGAGTTCTAGCAATATGTTTACGTTCACATATCAAGGCCCGCATGCCTAACGTATGTTTAGGTGTTTAGGGGAAAGTATCATCCTCAAGCAGGTTGGGCATGCGGTTCTCTCTGCGTCGCTTTCGTCTGGCGAGATTATCGCATTATTCTCAACCTCCTCGATTTCAGTTCTTGATACATTGAAGTAGCAGAAACAAGTCACATCCCCAGCTCCACCGGCTGGCTGTCTACGGTGAGCGCA
>JABBWA010000252.1:0-69328 GCA_016628065.1 Suillus lakei | reverse complement strand
CAGCCGCAGGAGCAGCCCATAGTTCAGATTCTGATTAACGGTATTGTTTGTAATTGCACATGTGTCAAGGCGGACCGCGCCTCAGCATTATATTCTGATTTTCATGAACACGATGCGGGCATACTTGTTTTCGAAGCCAACACTCGATGAGCAGCGCTTGAGCAGCTCTGAACTGGGAAGCCATATGACGGTGTTCAATACCGTCCCCACAATATTGTTATGGAATGCCTTGGGAACGCGATGCACACTCTAACGCTCTTCATCCGAACTATAGGCGAGCTGTAGGTATCAGAACCTAGTGAGCAACCTTGAAAAAGAAGGCTCTTTTGTTCTATCGTCTAGTCTGCATCGACGTTGGTTAGCGTCAGTCGCCGTCCAATTGGCAATGGCGGTGACTTTTTTTAAGCAACGGGGTGATGTTTACAACAATTGGGTCGTGATGTGCCGTCTATGGGCATTCATATCAACACTGAGTGATCCACCTGACAACGCCTGCGATGACGTGAACTTCCGGCAACATCATGACAATGCACACAGACATACCTCCTTTCAAAAGACCAAACATCAGCGAAGGCATGACCGAGGAGCTGCTCATGCTCAGAACACGTCACCAGGAATATTCGAGTAGCCCAGGAAGACACCACCCGCCGCTTCCGACAGCAAAAAATGATCGCCTCGCCAAACATCGTGAGCTGCGGAACGCCTCAACCCAATCGTCCGGGCAAAAGCATGCGCTTCCACTGCCACACATTCCTGCTCGACTTAGCGTCCATGACAACGAGGACGATGCTCTTCATGGAGGCAGAATCACTTCATTGAGGGAACATTTCACGTAACGTGCTCCTGCTAATCATACTAAGCCCCACGCGTGTTCTGCATCCAAATCCGCAGCCTCTCCTGCCTGACCTACAATAAACCACCATTCTAACCTCTGAGTCGGGTTTAGTGAAACGAGGATCAACCTGAACAGGCGAAGGTCCAATCCACTATGTGCCATCCACGCCGCGAACGACGCCCGTGATGGGCAGTAGCTGTATTGTATCGTTCCATATGTTGTCTCTTCGTGCCTGCACGTTGTGGTTTACCTTAACTCCTGAGCGATCAATGTCGGTTAGGAGGCGGATAAGAGTGTGGCGAAAAACAAAAACAGACATACATTTAGCGTGTGGTTGAAGCGCGTTGTCAGACCTGGGCGCAGTCAAGAGAACGTTAGTCATCTGGCACATAGGAAGCATTGTGAGGAAAAAACGTACTATGTAGTGTCTGCGGGCATGATTCAAGGTTTGCTAGGGGCGGAGGGGGCGAGAGGGTTGGTAGAATATTACCAAGTAGGAGTCCGAGTCGCACGCCACATACCTTGCCAGAACGTTCAACATGAGAAAGTCACACAAGATAAAAGCTGTGAAGATGAGGGAGAAGAAGAGGATGAAGAAGTAGAGGATGAAGAGTAAAAGCAGGACTGAGGGGTTTATATACAGCATCACAGTGGCTGACACAACACAGGGGTCAATCTGCCAAATATGGAGTTGTTGCAAAGGTTGGAGGCGTCATCAGCGTCGCTCGAAAGCCATCGAGACTTGAGAGATATTTATCTGAACCACAGTCGTATTGCACGAAAATCAATGCACCGGGAAGCACACAGCCAAAGCTCTGATTCCGCTGATTCTTCTCCGAGAGTGTGGCATTGCAAAAAAAAAGCAAGTTTCAAGCATTTGTCAAGCATGATTTAGTTCCATAACCACAGCACTACATATGTCATGAATGTATCGAAGGACGTGGAGCAAGCGGAGTGGTGGATACGGATGAAGTTAAATTTGCTCGACGCGCGCGTCAGTCACATGATATAACCTTCTGATCCTAACAGCATCAAACATACTTGAACGCGCAGCATTTCAAGCGCCAAAACGAATAGACCCTGTCTGACGAGTCCTCGTGCAAACCCGCTCAAGAAGAAGGCTGCGGATGTTGGGGCAATTTTTGCCTCGCGGTCGGATGCATCCCACGCTGCCCTCATGTGTGTTTCTTGATATTTCCTGTCCTGCATCTATATGACTTTGCTCTGGTGCTTATATTTCGATAAGTTACGTGATTTGCACCGTACTCACTCACTCACTTGTTTGGGTCTATATGATAGGCTAAGTACTAGGACTTCAAGCTCCGTGCTTCGCTATTGATAACTCCTTTTGACACGCGACTTTACAAGAAACCTTCCCTCTCATCGATGTTCTGGATACAGACGTGCGCCGAGTTACATTGATTGGAGCAAGCTTTTGAGTCTTGGTGCACCGCTGTAAGGAAGAATTCAGGTATAATTCAGAGGTTTCATACCTCATGTGTTGTATCAATAGCCCGCATGGACCCAGATATCCAAACGGAGGACCTTAAGTTTTTCAAACGCGTCCAAGACGCGCCGGTCACATGCTATACACATTTTAACAGCGCCAAACACACACGAAACGTCTAGGCTTCCAGAATTTCGAAGAGCCGATTCCATTCGACCTCCTGCATGGATCCTCGTGCCAGTGACATCATTTTACAAAGTGGTTTGATGCAAGGGGCAGTTCGGCGACGTCCGAGGACTTCTCTACAGCAGCTTGTCCATTGATATTGTTCCAGAGAACACCGGGTGAACCGTCAGTGACATGACGTCGTGACGTAGTTGACGATTCCCAACAGCAGACTGGCGTACCTACGCAGCACAATGAAAGAGGTCAGATTGATCAGCACCTCCTGATCCAGAGCAGGAATTCGTCGGCAAGACATTCTTCCACAGAGATCATAACATCCTCCATTGCAAGCATCCCCACCCCTTGCATTTGCGCCCGTGCCTCGCCGAAGAATTCGCCAATATGTACATATTTTGATACAATGACGCGATGGTAAGGCACAAACGGGGTAAAGGGCTCAGGGTTTATTCTGGTGAGATCAAATATTGAAGGGACTGTGTCGAGACTCGCACCTGATCGCGGTGTGCCTTGCCCAAGAATGACGCAGGTGTCCTTGTACGTCATAACACGCAATGTCTGGTTTCACAAGAGTTTGAATCACTTGTAGAGCGCCTCACTGGAAATCAGAGCGGCTATGATGGTTCGATCAGCTCCCCAATTTCCAAGAGATGTGCTGCCAATAGAGAGTACCGGTGGACGTCGACGGCTAATCAACAACTTGACCATATTGATGGTGTATGTGTGTCGAACGCTCATCATCAGCATTGACATGATAGACTGGAGTCTGGTGTGCACTGCACAAGCTAGTGGCGGCGTCTCATCCGAAAGTCCTTGCTCCCGAATGTGTCATGGCCCGTCGAGATCCTGGCACATCCAGTTTTTCCGATAACTCCAGTACGATTTTATGTGATGTATGTGGCATGACGAATCCACACCGTGGCAGGAAATTGCTGACACCTTAGTATTAATGGCCTACAAGTATCACTGATTACCGCACGAATATGAATCGTGTTCAAGGAGCACATTATAGCCATGATCCAACAACCAAGTTCTCATTTGGTTCGCTCCTTGCAATGGATAAGTTCAGGCGCACCTCCATTCCTCCCATATTCATGATCATATCGAAGAGGAAGAGATGGAAAATCATGTGGAAGAAAGAGAAAATCAAATCAACGAGTCAAAGAGCTCCTTGCACGCATACGTTCACCAGCATAATATATCCAGATGGGAAAGGGTATACCCATGACGATGGCAAGACCTGCAAGAAGTGAATTGCCTCCTCCATAACCAAGTGTAGTGAACATCTGCTGTCCAAAGAGAGGGAATGCAAATCCGAGGAGCGAGCGGAGTGTCTGGCATCGTGAGGTGTTCAGTGCCGGCGATATTAAAGATAAAGGGTGGAGAAGACTCACAGAAGCAGCTGCGACAGCGCTTGCAGCATATGTAAATGTATCCACGAGGTATAGTTGAATGGCGAGGCTTCAAAGAGGTTTAACAATTACAACGGCGTTAAAGGGGGTACCGCTCACGAAGCTGTCATTATGCCGAATCCAAAGATAGCGGCACCGATGATGGGCATCATGAAATGGACTTTGGCTTGGGCAGACCACCCATACCAACTACATAGATCAGGTTAGAACTGACAAGATAGAAGCGTTCGAATCTTACAATAGTCCACTGGCACGAACAACGAGCCGAATATCAGAGCGGGTACGCGCATCTCTGGCTTGCCCTTTCCTCCATTTTTTACAGCAAGCTAGATAATAGAAACGCTTAAGCTAACGCGGTAGAGTTAGGACGCATCTTGGCGTACGTATATATATGTCTTGTCGCAGAGTTTCGCGCCGAATATGGTAGCAGATAGGAATCCGATGCCAATTCCAATATACGGCAGACCTCCGGTTCCGATGCTGAAATGGTACACGTTCGAAAAGACATCTGGGCGCAAGATTTTAATATATGTTCCCATATTGAATGCGATCTTACCGGGGAAAGTAGCAAACATCAGGTAGTAGATACCTAACACATGATTTCAGTGCATGTCCAACAACTTGATGTGGTGTGCCACTACCAACCGTACATCCTAAATAGGATGAAATCAGTCAGTCGCATGATACTAAAATCAACTTACAGAGCCATGTACAAACTCAGGATGAAGCATATAAAACTTCCAGTCATAATCATGACGGGTCGTTTGAGGTTGATCCACAAGTAAGCCCATTTGTTCATGGTGAAGGCGGGGTGTGTTGTAGCTGTATTTTCGAGCTCCAAGTATGTTTTTTCACGGCGAAGCCGAATAACTGGCGCGTAGGATTCTCTCATGAGAAGAATACCAAGTACGGCAGCAACACTGCAGGTCGCGACGATGACATAGAAAACATATTGTATGCCTACTGACTCTGCAATGAAGCCTCCCATGACGGGCCCGACAACGGGACCTTGCGAGATGAGCGTGAACTTGTGTCAAGGTGTCAGACCGTGAAACGAACCTATCAAGGGTCCGACAAAGTACAGTGCCATAGCGGAGGCACGATCGTGTTCGGAGAAGAGGTCGCTAATGACGCCTCCACCGCATGCTATGGGTGTACTCCCCACGAAACCAGCTTTGCAGAGTAAGCAAACTTGTGATAGCTGGGGTTCTATGACATACCTAGAAACCGAAAGACCATGAAAGATGTAGTGTTACGTGAGAAAGCGCAGCCGAGATTGAACACGAGGAAGAAGAGGTTCGCCAAGTGGAGCACCTTGAGTTCATTCAGGCAACTTATTCCACTAATCTTTAAAAAGAGGACGACGCACCCACAAACGACCATAGACTTCGGATAAGGGCGCGGCAAATAAAGGACCGATAGCGAATGACAGAAGGAAGATACTCAGAGTCAACGCTGTGATTGTTGGATCGGTTATATTGAATTTTATGGCTATGTCGGGCAAACCAGGTGCCATTATGGAACTTGCTAATGGAGTAACAAAAGTGTAGAGCGCAAGCTGACAAGAAACCGAAATCAGAACTCATGATTAGAGATCCATTTATGATGGAAGAACTGACGATGGTAGTTGTTGTCCATTTTTTTGCAGGAGACCAATTCCTGGGGTTGACTGGATCGTGTTGCCATTCACCCTCTGCATGTAGAAGTTTGTCCTGAATTTTATTCTCGAGATTGTCGTCTGGGATGGCGGAGGGGACATGGAGCCGTAGAACACGACGGTCGTTCATATCATTTTGATCTAGTACGTGAGTATGGGAGCTCTCAAGCTCGGTCCCTGGAGGAGATGTAGACATGGAGTAGCGTTGCAGGCAGGGTGTGAGACGAGGGGAGGATAAGATTCATCTGCGGGCCCGGGGAGATACTGTTAGATAAATAGAGAGAGTGGTGACTGAAGATGTATTAATTACAGCACTGTACAATTACCCATTGACAGGTGCGGCAGTTCAATGGACGAGGGCCCCGTCGAGGGGAGGATCATACACCTGCGTGGACAGATTTTTAATTCGAGAGATAGAAGACAGCCATTCGATAGAAAGAAGACTTAGGCGAGATGAAATTGATAAATGGATTCAGCACGATGTAGATAGAAAGGCGATTGCAAGACGGTTCAAACCAAGTTCAGACTAGTACAACTTCAACAGCTGTGCTTGGACATCGTCGATTCATCTACCAGTTTGACATCCATTTTTGAGGTGTCACTGGTCACCCGGCGGCCAATGACCGAGGAACATCTAGGACCTGTAGAAGGATAGATGGGTGCCCGACAAGCAAAATTTGCAGCATGCCGTAGTATACTAGTAGTAAGAGTATTAATGATCTACACAACCGCCACCGCACTGTCCGAACCGACCGGAAGAACCCGTCTAGTGTACTTACTACACGAGCACACCAACCTCCAAGTTGCACAATTCGTTGTCGCGCATTTGCTGTGACATTAATTGATCGATTCCATGTAGGCTAATATGCTACACGACGTCTTTGACGACGATGGGTCTTGTGGGTTACCACCATCTTAATCTACTGGTTCTGTTGTGACTTATATTCTCTCAGTCCTCTGCTACGCGCAGTCTCTATCATCATTCCCTTGTGCATCCTCGCCACGGTGCTCTCAGTCTGCATCACATCTACGTTCACTCCTCGGTCGCTTTCTTCACTTTTCCGCTCAATACAAATCAAGTAACCAGAGACGCTCAACGCGAAGTACCTCCCCTCGTCGCAGTCCATGTAATCAAAGTTGATACGGTACGGAATAGACAGGTACGCCTTTCTTGGGTCTGTTGGTTTATTCGTACTCCCGTCCAGGTATGTTTTTGCTATGCGTATATATTACTGACAAACTTGGTGGCTGTTCCCTCCATTCCCTCCTTCCCTGCCCTCTCGAGATCATGCAGCTACCGTCACGGTCTCAACAATATCTTAGTGCTCATGATCGGCTGACCATTCGGGGTGCTGAGTGTTAGGAGGACGTGCTTTAATTGGGGCAGTCGGGAAAATCTCTCAGGTATGCATTTACATTTCTTTGACGCCGCAACTCATCTAAGTATACTATCTTTATCGCTGATATCCAGGCCCGGGTCATGTACGAGATGCCTGATCTATTTGACGTATCTCTCGAGTTCAACAAGCATCAATAAATTATGGGGTACTGCTTTCTTTCATCCCCGCCTCGCTCTATGCTGAGCCGTACTATCACGAACGCACTCGCAGCACCACAACCACCTCATTCGCTATCAGACCTCGACTCGCGCGGACAACACCTACCCGTGTGGATCTCCAGGACTCCGACTCGTCGTCGTCGTTACACGTGCCCCATGCTGACCTCCCCAACAGCCTTCTTGCGCTCCCATCGCCACCCTCCCCAGCGCATTACCGACATGCAGATTTCCCCCCGGATGACATGGTCCATGCAGATTCTGCGCCTCTCGCGCCAAGTGTTATTTGAACACCAGGCTTGTAGGCTGACGTGCCTCATTCACGACTCCTCTGTTTGGCCGCATTCATCGGATTGCCTAGAGTCTACCACGCACATCGTATACTGCATTAATATTGCCATATATTTTGATAACGACATGAGAGCAATATACCAGTCGACAGTCATGGTACAAAAAGCAGAGAAAGTCAAGCTACTCAGCTCGCGCCAAAATGCCAGACATCGAGCGCATCGCAGGAGTCACTACGTTCCCATCTTGAGCTACGGAACCTCGAAAAGCTTGTGACGGCGCGAGACCTTGAAGAAGTTCGGTTATTCCCGCATTTGTGCGGGTCTGGCAAAAACGTGGTGACAGCTAGGATCGCGGAGTGGCAGATGTGGTACGATGGTGCAGAGATTCCATCAGATGTTACCCCAGCCACGACAGTCTCACTCATGGCCGACGACCATGTCATGCAAGCACGCATTCAACGTCTCCATGAGTTGGAGGAACGTGATCGTGCTGCGATTATCAAGTTGGTCTCGTATGTCGAGCATATGCCATGTGCGAAGGCAACCTCCTCGACCGACGGTCCGATGGCAGCGAATGTTGTTCGAGCTCTCCGGGCTTTGATATGTGTACGTCCACCATCACTCCCGCCGATGGAACATTGCACACCACTGACAATGAAATCGTGTTAGGCACTCGAGACCAATTCCACACGTCTGCGCATGCGAGCGCTGGAGGATGACGACAGTGTTTCATTTAACATCAAGGATACCGTTGATCTCATGATTCCGGTCATGCCAGGCGTAGAAGATCAATACACAATTGTAAGTCTATGTAGACATGTGATTAATCTCTCGGCGATCGGTGGCTAAAGTGACTCCTGCAGGATAAGACACGCACGCCCGGTAAGTATCCACCGTAGATATCATTCCTTTTGCAGCTGACACATTGTTCTAGGAACTGAAGGTTCTGTTGGCGAATGGGGTGAAGATGATGGATCTGACGATGGAACGGTGGTAGGCGCGGCTGCTGGCGGTGAGTTTGACATAGGCAAAGAAGGTGGGGGCGATGTAGAGACGGATGCTCGGGAGGTGTACTGAGGCGACTGATAGTGATTGGAGGCCTTATTGGCTGTTTGGCGGTAGTAAGATTGCAATGCTGGTGGTCCGGACGTGGGATCGTCGCTATAAGAGCAGATACGATATGATATTCAAAGTCGAACGCGATTGACGCTCGGGTTTCGTTGAGGCGTCTTTTTGTCGTGGGAGCAGCCTGCTTGGATGTGGTCAGGGTGTCTGGAGTTGTCAACTAGACACGCACTGCTGAAAGACACGGGTTCTCGGACGGTGGTGTTGGGCGGGCGGAGAGAGTCGATGACGAGCATGGCTGTGGCACCACAGATCGCAATGACGACATGGAAATCATATTGTATGCTGACTGAATCTGCGATGAGGCCTCCCATGATGGGACCTTGCGAGATCTGGGCCTGAACTCGTGTCAAGGGTGAAAGACATCGATCAAGGGCCGCGCACTGGCACGATCGCGTTCGGAGAAGTGATCGCTAACAACACCCTGCCACATGCTGTGGATGCACTTCCCGCGAAACAAGGCTTTGCGGAGAGTAAGCGAACTTGAAATTGTGACAGCAGGGGTTCCATGACGTACCTAGAAACCTGAAACACGATGAAGGATGTAGTATGTTGTGAGAAAGCGCAGCCGATATTAAAGGAAAGGAAGAGGTTCGCTAAATAGAGCACCTTGGATTCGTTCAAGGAAATGGATCCAGTGATCATAAGGAAGAGGATGACATACCCAGAGACGACCATAGACTTCGGACAAGGGTGAGGCAAATAAAGGACCGATGACGAATGACAGAAGGAAGCTACTTAGAGTCAACACTGTGACCGTTGGGCTGGTTATATTGAATGTAAGACAAACCAGGTGCCTTGATAGGACTTGCTAAGGGAGTAACCAAACTGTAGAGAGCGCGAGCTTACAGGAAACCTCATGGGACGCAAGAACTGACGATGGTAGTCGATTTCCATGCTTTCGCAAGAGACCAATTCACTAGGTCACGTTGCCATTCATCCTCGAGGTTGTCGTCTTATATGGCGGAAGTGACATGGAGCTGGGGAAAGCGAAAGTCATCTTCTGGTACGCAAGTGTGGGATCTCGCAACAGATGCCGCTAATGAGCAGCGTTGTAAACTTGGAGATGAGTAGTGCGAACTGTTTTGATAGAAGGTGGTAACAGAATAGCTAGGGAGAAGACGGCCGCCTATAGACAAATCAAAATATTGGTCGCTGGACATGGTCGATCTGCAGCTGACTGCCAGGCCCTCCGAGGAATATTCGGAGAAGCATCATGGTAGTATGACCGGAAGATCCCGAGTGAGTAACTGGTTGTACTCATAACTTGTATTCGGTTGTCTCTGTACCTGTAGCCTTACTACCTAGCCTATGATCATGATACCCTGTACTATGACATGCTTTCTGACTGTGCGAGGCAATGAAAGCTCCGTCCTAGTACTATGAACGAATCAAAATTGGGTCATTATAATGAGCGGCTAAAAATGGCAGTCAGTTCTTGGCAGCTACATTTATGAGGTGGTCCCACTCGCGAATTTGAACACCTGAGATCGACGACGCCGACGACAGCGACCAACTGTAGGTCGCCAGATCTTATCATTTTCGTGCGGTCTGGTTCGACGGCGGCGCTTGATAACAAGGTTCTTTGATTGGTGGACGCCGAGAAGATTCATTTCAGGTTGTCATGGCCGAGGATCAGCAAGCAATCGAGTCTGCACCCACTCCCTCTATCAAGAGCTTGAAGAGCAGATTCGAGCAGCTCGCTCAGGATAATACAAGCACGCCACTCAAATCAAACCCAAATACATCGCCTCGCCAACCGCGCAGGGATGACCAGCGCGGAGTAGTTCATCGTGAACTGCGGAACGCTTCGTCCAACTCTGATCTAAGTCCAGGCCAAAAGCGTGCACCACCACCGCCTCCCCCATCCCGCTCAACCAAGAAGCCGATTCAGTCTCCTGCTGTTTCCCCATTGTTGAGACCAGTGCCAGTGCCAGCAGCCCTTAAATCGCCACGCGCGAGTCCAGAACACTTGTCAGTGTCTGGCCAAGACAACGCGTACGATGACGACGCTCCTCGTGGAGGTGGAGTGGCTTCATTGAGGGAACGTTTCGCGTAAGTATTCCAGCTGTGTCAGAACCTGCTAGCCCCATAACAATTTTCCTGTGCTCCCCGTGTTCCGCTTCCAGAACCGCAGCTGCTTCTCCTCCCCGAGCTGCAATAAAACAGGCTCCGCGCTTGTCCCTTTTAACGACCCAGAGCGAACCCAACGTCCTTGACACTACTCCTCCAGTCCTTCCTCGCCATACAAGGCCTGTTTCTAGAATATTATTGTCTTCTCAGTCAGCTTTAAGCACGGAAGATACTCCGTCTGACGAATATTTTGACGTACCTGAATCACCCCGCATGGTCGGCGTGGCTTCTCTTAGAAATCGTTTCTCGTGAGTGTCGCTCGGCTCTGTTCGATTGGGTGCTAATAAATTATTCTAGTACATTAATGCTCCCTACACCCCAGTCCACACCTAAACCTCTTCCCCGTAATGACCATCTCACGTCCCATTCAGAACCCAACATTCTTGCACCCAGTCCACCAATAGCCGTCCGCCGACCACCACCACCGCCCCCGCCTCATCGCTCTGCTCTCTTTGATAACGGCGATGATTTCCTCGAGCCTCCCAGCTCCAACTCCTCAAGACACAGTCCCTTCTCCGATGACGATTCCGAGGCTTCTGAAATATCATTGCCACCTGCAATTCTACCCCATACCCTTCGCGGAAGCCATTCTCGCGGCTACTCGGACAGCATCAGTTCAAACGACAGCGTAGGGAGCGTCTCGCCCCCACACAAACTCCCTTCACGGCCAAGTCTGACAGTTCCCCCTCCTCCCCCTCCACGACGGACCGGCAACGAAAACAGCCGCAACTCCTCAGCCAGTTCAACTCCCACACCCAGCAGTCCCCCTCCCCTCCCCTCGCGCCGTCCAACCCCCGAAGACATCCCAGATGTCATGTTACCCCCTCCCTCCCTCCCCGCGCGCCACAGCATGAACATAGGCACACCCTCACCTACAGACTTCATCTCCGATCGCAAACCCCTCGGAAGCAGCAAACTCCCACCCCCACCAACACGCACGATCGCACCAGGCGACAAGCTCCCTCCCGCACGACGCACACACACCCCTTCATCAGACGAAGAATCCGGTGCAGAAGAGGGAGGCGATGACATACGCATGCTTCTTCCAGACGCGAGTCGTGCGTCTCGGCGTCCACCTACCTTGCGCACCCCAAAGATGCATGTTCCTGCATACGCAGCGCAAGTCGTGGTATCTGGTACGCGTGTGCTTGTCGCTACTCACCACCACTTGCGGTGTTTCGATGTCACGCGGCAAACTGATGTGCCGATATGGGTGGGAGACACGAAGGAAATGGGAGTACGTGATGCGAAGGTGACTGCACTCGAGTTTCGGGCTGGGAGTGCAGGTGGTGTGGTGTGGGCCGGGACTAAGGAAGGGCATTTGATCGAGCTAGATATGGATTCTGGAGAAGTGACGGGGACCAAGTTCGGTGCGCATGCAGGTGTTGTGACACACATCTTCCGACACCGGAACGCAATGGTCAGCGTAGACGAAACTGGGAAAGTCCTCGTATTCGAGCCGACAACTACATCCGGCTCAGAAGTTCCGAGTCTCACATATACAGCCCCGCGCGTGTACCGCATCGCAGAAAAACAAGAATTCGTAAAGTTGCTCGGGGGTCTTCTCTGGACGAGCGTGCGTAGCGACACAAACGGCTCCGGATCCGCTACAGTACCCATAGTCCGGATCTACGACGTCTTCACCCCAGGCAGTATCGCTCGCACCGTGAGCGTCCTCTCCAACACCCCCCATCACGTCGGTGCAGTAACAAGCGGCACGCTCCTTCAATCACACCCGGGGTTCGCTTATCTCGGACACGAGGGCGGGTTCATCAGCATCTGGAATCTAGCATCAGGACCCGAGTGCACGGACGTTGTCAAAGTGAGCTCGTCGGACGTGCTGAGTCTCGAGGGCGTCGGGATGCGTTTGTGGGCTGGTGGACGTACTGGGGTGATATGCGCGTACGATGTGTCATCCCGTCCTTGGGTTGTAACGAACGCGTGGAATGCGCATTCTGGGTTACCAGTGATGCGGATATTCGTGGATCCGTGGTCTATTGAGAAAGAGGAGAAGTTGAGGGTGGTGAGTGTTGGTAGGGATGAGCAGATGAGGTTCTGGGATGGGTTGTTGGGGATTGATTGGATTGGTGCGTCCTGCCTTTCGTTGTGTATTTTTTTGTGTGGGCTGATGAGCTGGCGCAGGTAACGAGCTCTTGAAGCGCGAGCGCGAATTCAGCTCTTTCCGCACCATCAATGTCCTCGTCGTTTCCTGGAACGTAGACGCTGCCAAACCCGAAGCCCTCACCGACGACACAGCAAACCTCACCTTCCTAAACGATGCTCTCACATCCGTCTCTCCCTCACCTGACATCATCTCCTTTGGATTCCAGGAGCTCATCGACCTCGAAAGCCGCAAGATGGCTGCAAAGACTGTATTACTAGGCGGAAAGAAAAAAGGAGAGGAAGGCAAGATATCTGAGAAGGTGACTTCTAGTTATAAGCGGTGGCATGATCGGCTTGTGAGGGAGGTGCGGGCGCTTGCGGAGGGGTATACGGTGATTCATACCGAGAGTCTCGTTGGGCTTTTTACGTGCATGTTTGTGAAGAACTCGGAGAGGACTGCGCTCAAGGATGTGGCGATAACGACGATCAAGCGGGGGATGGGTGGTAGGTACGGCAACAAGGCGCGTGTTTTTGTTGTTGTCTTTTAGGAGTATGTGCTGATACTTTGTATGCAGGGAGGCATCGTCGCACGATTCGTGATCGGTGATTCCTCGATTTGTTTCATCAATTGCCATCTTGCAGCTGGGCAGCATCACGTACGACAGCGGAATGCGGATGTGACTGCGATGTTGGAGGAAAAGTCTGTATTTCCGTCGTCAGATGCTATTCAGGAGTCTCTTGCATACGTTGGTGGGGGAGATGGGTCTATGGTTTTGGACCACGAGATCGTCTTCGTGCGTTCAATTTACTTCCTTTCCTTGAAATTGTATCCTGATTACTCTTTTTTATTTATTTATTTAGCTCAACGGTGATCTAAACTATCGTATCGACCAACGCCGCGATGCAGTTATCTCCTCCATCCAATCCGGCGACTTCGAAGCCCTGCACACACACGACCAACTCCTAAAAGAAATGAAACACAACCGCGGATTCCGCCTCCGCTCCTTCCACGAAGGACCCCTCACCTTTTCCCCCACCTACAAATACGACCGCCGTTCGAACGAATTCGATACAAGCGAGAAAAAACGGGTGCCGGCGTGGTGCGATCGCGTGCTTTGGCGGTCAAGAGACCCGGAGCGCGTGAAGCAGCTGCATTATAGACGATACGAAGCGAATGTGAGCGATCATCGGCCTGTAAGCGCTGCGTTTGCTATGACTGTGAAGAGCGTGCGGTTGGATGCGTGGGCGAAGGAGAAGGCGGTTGTGGAGGAGCTTTGGTTGGGGACGTTGGTTGAGCTGTTGGCCGATGCGAGGGAGTTCTATGTCGAGCAGGCTTTGATATAGGACGGGGTGGATGTTGGGGTTGGAGTTGGAGCATTGGTTTTGTGTCATGACCATTTGATTTTGTATGACTTCACGCATCATGGACTTTTTTGACTATTCTACATGCCATCATTTCGAGATGTAATTTGTATCGGTAGGGAGGAGTCGTACACTTAATTAGATCGTATCTCAAGCACATGCACCCTTATGGAGGCCAGTTGATCGTAAATATCACAATGTTTGGATCGAACAGAAGGATTTTGGATATAATGATTCAGAAAGAAATACAACAAATGAGTTATAAACGAATCTGTCGAACATCATGCATCAATGCCAAAGCCCACTCCATCGGTTCCCCGCCTGAGTATGCGTAGATCCAAGGCTAGCAAACGCCCACGTACCCGAAGCCCCTCCAGCCATCGAAGCAGGCCGCAAGCCCACTCCCACAAGTAAAGATTGTCTCGACCTCCCGCCCGGATGCACGCCGACGTTGACGTGTAGGACGCGCTTCATGAGCTCCTTGACGCGGCTGCTCACACCAAAACGTTTCGGTGGTTCGGGTTCGCCGGGTGGGGCGTACGGCAGCGTGCTAAAATCTGGAAAACTATCATGCGAGCTCGAGCTGTATTTGCCGTTTGGGGTACTGGTTTCGAAGGAGGCAGGAGAATGCGTCTTCACGGGTGAATATGGGGACGGTATGATTTGGGTGAAGGATGGAAGTGGGACGGCTGTGATAGCGGGTGTGGAGGGAAGGATTGGGGAGAGGTTGATCGGAGGGGTTTTGGGGGGTCCACGTGTGTGCGTCATTGGACTTGAAAGGCCCATGTTGACGATTGACCACTGGTCACTAATAGAAGAAGATTAAGGAGTGAGGATTAAAATGTTGTATGTACATACGGTCGTTCGAACCAGCCAGTCTTCTTGAGTTCGGCACGAGCAAGGTTGTTGAGTCTGTCAAGCGGACTGCCGCTGGAAAAAAGCTAGTAGATGTTGGTTAAATAGCGAGACACTGATCAGGTTTCACAAACCATCTTGGTCATTTCGCCGCACGGTGATTCATCCTATTGCAATCCGTCAAATGCGATCTATGTTGAGATAGATATGGAAATACCAAGGCAATCGTATCATCGCAGGTATAGAACGCATCGTCGTACCATGTAATTCCGGTGAGACTCTTGATTGTCTCAGATGATGCACATAAACGGTTTCCGATAGTTGATATATCGGCGAGTTCGTCATCATCGTAGATGTAGCTGACGTCGAAGAAAGAGGGCTCACGGCGGGCATAGCGAGCATGCTGGACTTGACTTTCCTGACTGGAGCGACCCTGACGAGCAGATATGGTGTTAGCCCCGGCGTGCATAGTGAGACCACATACTGTCTGGGGCCTGTGTATCTTGATGGTGTTTACGCGAATGTCTTTGCGTGACTCGCGGGAGGAAGGATTGTCGAAAGCATCAGCAACTCTACCAAGAAGTTTAAACGCGTCTTCAGTGGCAGCCATTTGTCTCGTTGTCGTTCCGGGAGTTCAGGATAAAAAGAGAGGGGTAGGGTACTTATGTGCATGGGGCAGTCAGCCTCATCCATGTTATTCGTTCCAGCAAGTCAGCCACCAAGTAGTTGGCTGACGGCTGATGCCCAAGCATTAATGGGGTGAATAATCGAGCCCGCAATATAATTGATTCGATCATAGCGAGCAGAATTTTGTGAAATCATCGTAGAGTACACCTCGGCTTCAAGTTGGAAGCACGAAGCAAGGGGTCCAGGACTAAACCATAGAATATTAGACCCATCTGCAGAATTCGTTGCATCAGCTGAGAGCTCTTTCAATTTCACTTTGTACAGAGCGGATCGTGGCAGGATCAATGAACAAGACCGATAGTTAGAGATGCGTACTGGATCATGATGAATATTTGAATGCTCGATGGCTGCTCGATGGAGTCCAAAAATCATAGGTGTTGTGCGCGCCAATTTGAAATTGAGCCGTGAGATAGATTACGTAAGTAGTATCAATTGGCGTCGTAGTCAGCCAATTAACATCGTTTATCGTTCATCGACATCGATGACTTAGATGGACCCCGACCCCAGATATCATGGGTCTTGGGTTTGTCTCGATATCTGCCCTTCCAGAGACAACCCCTCTATGCCATCTCTCAGAACTCCTGTTCTCTTTCCATCTTAAACACGACGTCAACCAAGCCAGTCAGATTAGTGCTGCTCAGGGCGTTGTGCTCATTCTCGGAGGAGTACCTGAACATCACTGGTCCGCCATCGCATTGGTTTCTCGCTGTAAGCGCCGTCATTATCAGCATACTGCATGGTCGTAAATTTGCAGCAGTTACTGTACAAGGCAAGATGATCACCATTGACCCACCTAGCGGTCTTGCCATCAGAGAACTCGTAAGTCTCCCCAGGGTGCTTTACGTTGATTGCGGTGGTTTTCCGACGTTATACATGGCTTTATATGACTTTATATTCCAATATAACGAAAATATTTTCTATATATGATCATATATTGGCATATATGACAATATTTGCAGCTCACCAGTCCTCTGATGCTCAGCGCTGCCATCGACACAGGCACTACCCTCATCGGGGCACCCACACCCATTGACGCAAGTATTTGGGCCCAAGTGCCTGACTCCATGAGCCAACCGGAGATTAGCAAGGCTTATATGCATTCCGTCAGTATCTGCGCGTATCGCAGGATAAGCAGAATACTCATTTATTTCTAGCTTGCGACACCAATGTAACAGTTCATATCTCTGTTGGCCGTACCGTGGACATGAACCTTGGCACCCTCAACGACACAATGATCGGCAACGCGAATGCTACTTCTCAGATGTGTGCTTGCTGTATCTTCGATGTTGGCATTGGCGGTACTCCTGTTTGGATTGTCGGTGATACTCCTGAAAAATGTGTACCCCGTCTTCTGTGTTAGCCCCGCTGCCGTTGGCTTTGCACAGCTTGCCCGTGGCTTGAGCTCTTCAATTGGATCTTCCGACCCGAACCTGGTGCAGGTGACTGGCTTGACGCCCCTGCCTACTAGTACGTGCGCGAGCCCGAGTGGGAGCGGAGACTCGCAACAGGCTCTGGGCCTGCCTCTGTTATCACGAACATCCCTGTGTCGCTTACTCTGTGGCGGGCTGCTTCTCCCTCTTCCTCTAAGCAGAGCCCATGAACATCATAACGCGGGGACTCGCACATCGTCGGACAACACTTGTATGACATATAGATCATTCATTTTTTTTTTGCTGGAATGATATTGCTGGAAGGTTGCTGGCCGTACAATGTATGAGTTATCCATCTGTTTTTTCTTCTGACACGCAACACGTTTTACCATTATTCTTTGTATGATTAATGACTTAACTCGACGTTTTGCATTCGCTCAATCTGATTTTCTGTTGTACACAAGATTTTTAGTGTCCATTCTGAATAGTAAGAACGAGTGCCTCTTGGTCTTCATTCATCTATGGTCTGTCTATCCGACACTATCCTGCTAGGGCTAAGCTCTTCATGAGCACTGAAATTCAGTGGCTGGGAAGACATTCAAGAACTCCCTCACGCAATTCAGACACATGGCTATCACGTCCATTGCAATTGTGCTCAGCCGCTATTGGGCATTGTACCAGATCAGTGCTCAAACCAGTTGTACGGCTTTGAACTTGAACTTCATTCTTATCCACAAATTACCAGCGAAACTTGGACAGATGTACATATCGGAGAGACATACAGTCCCAAAGTCCAAAATATCGAAATGAATCTTCTTGCCAACGGGCTGCGCGTAACCACGGCTGGACGCCAAAGTCGTCAGCGAGCTTTGATCAACAAGGTGGGAGGACGTACGCAACTAATCATATGCCAATGTGGATGAACACTATGCGCTGTTCCAACGGTATGTCCTTGTCCGAAGCCAATGACTGGACTGCTCGGTGCAGCGCTCGGGCGGCTCGTTTGGAATTCATTTTGCCATCCCCGCACAAGTTTTTGTAGAACGCCTCCACTAAGTGCTGCACAGTACTATCGTCGACCTGCCATAATGTCCCAACGACACTTTTTATCCCAACAAACTGCAAGCCAGCCGCCAGGTGTATCACTTCGTCAGGTGTACTTCGGGTGCCAACTGCGGTGTCACAGGCAGAAAGAAACGCGAATGAGTGATGAGACAGATCCATTTGTGTGATATCGTGGAGTGAAAGCGGTTGGTCGCGCATGAGAAAGGCCGACTTGAAGGGTTCTTCATAGTTCTGTGTCCCATGACATGCGAAATGGAGCCAAGTGTTATCTTGCAACGCACGCAATGCTCTAGATTTCGTTGCATCAACGCTCGTTATCTTGGTGAAGGCAACAGCTGAGAGACTTGGGGGATCAGGGGCAAGGGGCAAGAGATTCCGCACCAATTCCAGCTCAGGCTCCACACCATTCAAAGTGAACAGAGCACCGTCTGGGTGGTTCTGACCTATGGCGGCGAAGGGCACTGGCAGGGACTCCTTGTCATGACATTGGCGATTAGCAGCGCCGTAAGCGACGGTGTGTATGAGGAGATGTAGAGCCGTGAAAGGAACTGTCCATGTTTCCTGTTGTACTCGCCAGCGGCATGCAACGGCAAGAAATTGAAGACAGATGTCGGGCACCACCATATTCGGGAACCTCGTTGTACAAATCCACCCAGATTTTCGACCACCGGGCGGATGACGTCGTCCCATAACTCCGTCAAGGCATTTTTCAGCACTGCTTCACTTGTGCGTTGGAATTTGGCCACCAATGTCTGGAGTTTCTCCACACTGGTTGCGAGTTGGATGCTGGTTGGAGGTTGCGTGTGTGGGATAATGATGGCATTGCAAGACCACCCGCTTGCAATGAGCATGATGATAGGCCCATCACGAGCTGCGTCTTGGAGATCGGAGAATAAGGGGGGAAGTAGGAAGCGAGAGAAGCCCTTGATCTTCCGGATCTCTTCTACAACTCTATTCCAGTCCTCCACTAGACGTCTGTACCGCGCTTCTTCTGCTTCTACATCAACTCTTTGGGTCCCATTTGCATAAATCACAGGAGGTTTCTCAAGGAGGGAGCTAAGGTGTCTGAATCTCTTCATCAGGGTCACTGCATGAGCACCATGTGTCTGGAGGCTGTCCAGAGGTGTACGGAGTCGTGCTATCTGGGTCCAGATGAGAGTCCTGCCTTGTTCCAACAACTCAACAGCGCGATGCACGTCACCACTATGAAGAGCACATGAGGCAGCATCCACGGCAAGTGTACGTGGAAAGTCCTTCATGGCACTATGACGAGACGATATCGAAGCTGTCGCAGACATGCAAGTGTCCAGAAGTTGCATGGACGTCGCGTAAGCCTCGAGTTCAGTACCATGTGAATATTGGCTAGCATGGTAAACCCAGCGTAGACTTGCTTGGAGGCGAGATAGCAAACTTCCAGAGACAACATTTACTGCTGCCTTGAGATGATGCATGGCAGAATCCACACTATCAGTATCTTCGCCCGGGCTGGTGCCGTCCAGGCCAGAATGATGGAATGATAGATAGACAGTAGCGAGCGAAAGATGGGCCTTTAATCGACGAGGATCAGGTTGCATCAAGAGAGTCAATGCGCAGCGTAGGTCCTCTCGTGACTCGTCGAGGTCTTCTCCATTGCGTCGGTGGCCAAAGCGGGCGGTGAGTTGATTCCCAAGGTTATTCAATGACGTGGACCGATCAGTGTGACCGACCGGGCGCAAAGACAGCGCTTCCCTGTGAAGTGCGATAGCCTCATCCAGATTCCCGTCGTTGCCTCGGTGGTCAAAGCGGCTGGAGAGTGGATTCGCAAGGTTATTTAATGATATGGACCGATATATGTGACCGACAGGGCGCAAAGCCAGCGCTTCCCTCTGAAGTGTAATACCCTTGTCCAAGTCTTCGTCATTGCCTCGACGTTCGAAACGAGTGGCCAGCATTACACTCAGATTACATAGCAATTGCCCTCGGCATGCATGCATGGTGTTGTAGTATCCCAATGGGTCATAATGAAGGGATATACCTTCGTCCAGGGTATGGGGATCATTTCTCTCCAAACACCACTCTGCTTGAGCAGCAAGTTGATTCGGTGATAATGGCAGCATGGATGCAGCAGGCCGCTCCTGCCCAAGATCATTTGCATCGATATTTGCATCGATACTTCCAGCCGGATGCAGAGCAGATGTTTCGATCGCAACCAAAGCTGCTCTGTGAATGTGGCTATTGGGGTGGCAAACATCAAGGACTTTGCTCAGTAACTCTTTAGCTGCATCAACATCCGTTTGAAATCCACGATTCGAGAAGCGAGAGAGCAGAGAAATGGCGAGGTGGAGCTGGGTGATGGTTCGGTCCGGATGACAAATGGGACGCAAATCAAGGGCCTCCTCAAAAAGAGTGATAGGGATGTCGAGGTCGAGGTATGTTCTGTTAACTTGGCAACTAACAAACTTCGCGGTAGCTAGGTTGAATAGTGCTGCAGGGCAGCAGGGATGATCGATGGGGCAGAGATCGGAGGCACGTTCAAAGTGATTTATGGATTGGTCGAGATCCCGACTGTTCTGTGTCCTGCGGTATCGTGCGAGAAGACTATGTCCTGCGTCCGTCCTGAGTATTAACGCATCCACATCACTGGACATAAGCTACGCATCACAAGCTCTCAGTATCAAAATATCAAATTGTATTGATCACTCACGGTAGTAAGGGGGCAAAGCATTGTGGCATCGTTTTCATCAGAAAGTCGCTGTTCCACTGTCATGAACAGTGAAGTGCACGGAGATGCGACTTCCTGCTGCTTGGGCTGAAAGATGATGGCTGGGATACTCATTAGCACCCGTCAGGTGTGATTTGAAATAGACATTACTGACGAAGTGATTTTTCACTGCGACCCAGCAATTCTCCGACGGAGATCTCGAACGTGCGGAGGAGTTCTCCATGACAGAGCATGGGACCTAACTCAAATGAGGCGTACACATTAACCCGAACTTTAGAAGATGGCTCGCATGGCCTAGAGTCTTTCTCAACACACCTACAGGAAAGATGGAGTTTAGGACGACTTACAGAAGTATGCGCTCGTTCCATTCAATGATAGCCTGGTATACGTGTACAGGTTTGTTGCTCGTCTGGCATTTAGCCCCATCAGCCTTCACTACCATATGGAAACCAGCAGGGATCCATCGTAAACCAAGAGTGAGATCAGTTGCACGAATAGCTTAGGGGAAGTCTTCGATATGTGCTAAACGGAGATAGATATTACATACCAGTAATGACGCCTCGTTGCACTCCACTGAGGTGCGTCTCTCCTGAATCCTGGGTGTGTTCTTGGTAGCTTGGCTCCTCACCCAAGGATGGAGGGTAATCGTCGAAAGAATCCGGCACAAAGTCTGTCACGAAACGAAATAGCAGAGTAATGGCAAAACAAAATGTCGCCAGAATTGCTTTGGGAAATCATCAGTAAGTGCTGAATGAAGATAGATGACACATACTATTCACGACGACGTGTTGCATTTCACTGATACCGAGGTTTGTCTGTCCTGGGTCCTGGTGTCGTTCTGGGTGGCTCGGCTCCTCTCCTACAGGTGGAGGGTAATCATCGAAGTGACCAGGGGGAACGCTTGTCATATTGCTGACGGATGGATCCCAATTAACACTCGAGAATAAGATGTGTGCTGGAGGTCACAAAACACTGTAGTACCTGTGGGGTCCTAATGCTATTATAAAGGAGGGAACCACAGCATGCACATGGCATCCACACCGTGCTGCGCCGATGAGTCATTGTGACAAAGCGACTTGCAAGATATCGAGCCACCCGTAGCCTCATTTACAGTGGGCCCATCAAATTTGCACGGTAGGGGCACGTTGTAGGGTGCAGTATTGGTGGAAACAGCTGAAATGAGGAGGCTGCGAGGCTCAAGAAAACAGAGCCATTCCACACCTTCGCATAGCGAGGCACTGCCTGAACGTCACCGCCCTCAGGCCTCAACCCCACCCTACTGCTGTCAGGCAGTATGTTGCACGAGAACTTGAAAGCACAGACTCGGAACTAACAAGCAGTCAATCATATTGATTGACTGTGTAAGTATGTGACTTGAACTTGTATTGCTGGGGACGTTGCAGGTAGACTGGTAAAACTAGGTTTGAATTTGGCTGCTGAGCGGATTCCCGGGGTAACGTGATGTCTGGCCAATGAGAAAACGAGTGTTTTTCGATGTGTCGAATAAAATAGAAAATAAACAATATAATTTTCTCTATTGACACAACACAATGCAACACAATGCAACCTACACTTGCAAAATTCATGGACTGAGGAGGCACTTGGACCCATACCACTACCATGGAGGGTTTTTCCCACGCTATCTGCGGGTGTTATGACCATGCACACCAAAGGTGCACAGGAGTAGGATGGACCAAGAAGGGCTTGGCTTCAGCTTGTGCACTGTGCCCCTCGCCCGAGTACATGCCCTTGATTTCAGATGGACTAGAATAGAAGTCTGGGGTGTTCCAGAATAAGTCCAGGTTGAATGGCAGACTTGTCCAGTGGACATCCATAATGGAGTTACAAGGTAGACAGGGGTTGGAATTCTGAAAGTTCAGAGGTCCTAAGTCTGGTAGTATGAAGTCCAGGCGGAGTTTCTATTACTAGGGTTGGAGTGGAGAACCGGAGAACCAGGTGGAGATCAGGAGATCAAATGACCAGAGATATGTACTATAATGAACAAATCTCAGTCTATTGATTAGAACTCTGTGTGATAATATGCACCTAGAATAATAACTATAGTACTTGTTAGTACTTGGTAAGAATAGTAAGAAAACATTGGACTTACATCTCAGTCTATTGATTAGAACTGAGATGTACAACTACTTGCTAAGAGTATATATATGTCTAACTAGCTAATTTCCAGAGATGATTGATACATATGCAGAAAAATGAAAGACCGGTCCAGGACCAGTCTTTCCAGTTGCAAGACCAAAAAAGACCACAACCGGACCACAACTGGACCACAACTGGACCACAACTGGACCACAACTGGACCACAACTGGACCACAACTGGACCAAACAAGACTGGACCTTGATTGCCAGTTGCCTCAGTCAGGTCCCATCTGGTACATCTAGCATACACATCTGGTTAGAGTTTAAAAGTCTGGTTGCAAGACCAAAAAAGACCACAACTGGATCACAACTGGACTGAAAAGACCAGACCTTGGTTGCCAGTTGCCTCAGGTTCAGGCCAGTCCATTTGCAGTTGCCTAACTTTTGCGGAAAAATGAAAGACCAGTCCAGGACTGGTTCCAACTGGTCCATTGTGGGACCGGTTGCCTATATATGGGTAGTACTCATCTAGGCGATTCTATTGGTGGTCCAATCTTAAAAATGGTTGAGATTTGGGAAAGTTATAAGCATTTTAAGAATGGCTCATATAAATCAGTAAGGCATATTTTTATGCTTGTTGGCACTGAACCGGGTCACTGATGTTGCAGATTATGTTAGAGTTTAAAAGTCTGGTCTGGTCCGGTCTTTTGACCCTATTTGGAGGCAACAGGACCGGAACTGATAAAGACTGATATTTCCGGTTGTTTGCAGTCCTACAACTGGTTGTACACCGGTTGCAACTGGGACCGGTCCTGTGGTAGTGGGACTTGGAATAAAACACAATACTCTATAAGTCTAATATGATAGTCTACCATTAGGATTTTGATAAGGAATGACTAGGGTAGACCGTGGGAATTTTTCCGATGAAAATCAAAGCTGTAGCCCTTGTCAATGGTAGTCTATCTGTAGTCTCATGACATTTTTTGGTTAAGATCCTAGTGAGTTATAAGCAAAATACTAGAAAGTGGTGTGTTCAAGAAAGTTCAGGCACATGAGCAATATGACTGATGTTTGCTTATTTTACTAATATTATAACAATTGATCTAAATCAAGTGTAGACTATCATATTAGACTATCATATTAGACTATTGAGTTAAGACTATTGAGTGTAGACTATTGTATTAGACTGTCAAGTTAAGACTATCAAGTTACTAGACTACTACTTAGTAGTTTTAGTCTTGTAAGCCCTGTGAGGCCTGTGGTGAAAATCCTAGTTTGCTGATGCACTAATTGTAGTCCTAGTCAACATGAGTGCATTGTTAGTCTTACCTTGTCAATTGGTTATCATTTGATCGAGATACAAGCTAAAGAAATCCAAAACATCAGTGATAAACCAAGCAAAACCAAATTTATTGCATTTTTCTTGTAAGGCTCATAACTTTCTCAAATCTCAGCCATTGTTGAAGATCAGACCACAATGAGTGGTGAGACACCTAAGCCTTATAACAACTTTTATTTTTCAAAGACAAGCCTGATGATGATTTTTGTCAAGTTTATATATATATCTTGCTTATATCTTACCCTATTGACAAGATAAGACTAGCTATAGTATTGCCTTGACTAGCAGCACATATTTTGCAAGATGCCTAAGCATGATAATATCATTTCATATTTGACTCACATGCAGGGCGGAGTTTGGGAGCCCTTTTTTGTAATGCTCATATCTTGCTCAAATCTTAACTGTTTAATACAAATAAACTACTGTTAGAATCGTGGGGAGGAGTACTACACTGCCACAGGACCGGTCCCAGTTACAACTGGTGTACAACCAGTTGTAGGACTGCAAACAGCTGGAAATATCAGTCTTTATCAGTTCCGGTCCAGTTGCTTGCTATCGTGGGAATGAAAAAAACTGGTCCTGGTCCAGTTGCCTCCAAATAGGGTCAAAAGACCGGACCAAACCAGACTTTTAAACTCTAACATAATCTGCAACATCAGTGACCCGGTTCAGTGCCAACAAGCATAAAAATATGCCTTACTGATTTATATGAGCCATTCTTAAAATGCTTATAACTTTCCCAAATCTCAACTGTTTTTCAAGATTGGACCACCAATAGAATCGCCTAGATGAGTACTACCCATATATAGGCAACCGGTCCCACAATGGACCAGTTGGAACCAGTCCTGGACTGGTCTTTCAGTTTTCCACAAAAGTTAGGCAACTGCAAATGGACTGGCCTGAACCTGAGGCAACTGGCAACCAAGGTCTGGTCTTTTCAGTCCAGTTGTGATCCAGTTGTGGTCTTTTTTGGTCTTGCAACCAGACTTTTAAACTCTAACTGGATGTGTATGCTAGATGTACCAGATGGGCACGGTACCGGTTGATATATCCTGTATGTACTGGATAGCATATCATGCAACCCACTGATTTACATTGTGCCTCATTTACTGGCCCAACTGTCTCCATTGCACCCTATCCCTTGTCGGCCCACTCACCTCCATTGTGCCTCATTTACTGGCCCACTTGTCTTCATTGCACCCTATCCCTTGTCAGCCCACTTGTCTCTATTGTGCTTCATATACCAGCCCATTCATCTCCATTGCACCTCATTTACCGGCCCACTCATCTCTATTGTGCCTCATTTACTGGCCCACCTGTCTCCATTGCACCTCATCATCTTGGCCCACTCATCTCCATCACACCCCATTTCCCTGGCCCACTCGTTTACATTGTACATCATTTACCGGCCCACTCGTCTCCATCATACACTGCCATTCATAATCTGTTATATAGTATATTGCTATATTACCATCTATACTATATACCACCGGCCCATCCAGTTACATCAGGTACACACCATCCTCAGCCCACTCGTCTATCATGGTACAATTATTGCCATGGGCCCACATGGGCTGGCCCATCTGTATTGGTACATTGTCACCCTTGGCTGTCCATCTCATATGGGTATAAGTTACTGCATTATGTGAAGTATGTTATAAAGACATTGGTAAAACATTGGTAAGAAAACATTCATAAAACTCCAGAGTAGTTTCTGCTCCAGGCATTGCCACAATGTGGCTGTGCCGGTCCAGACTTACTAATCTCCGGCCTCTGGATCTCCATGGCTGTACTGGTCTAGACTTACTAATCTCTGATGTCTGGTACATCTATAGCCAGTCAGAGATGGTGGACTTGTTGCTGGACATTGTGGAGGTGGTGGACTTCCGTCTGGATATGTCAGACTCCAACAATCTGGAGTTGGGATAGTGAAGGAGAAACTGGAGTTGAGACTACCATTGGTAGAGTCTCGAGTTAAACAGAGGTATAAGCAGAAAACAGAGGTATGGCTACTCCCAGACAAAGTCTGGAGTAAAAGAGGAACAAGGGTAGACTACCTGGAGGTAGAGGTGGAGATACAGTTCAAGGACATAAGTCTGGGGACTTATAGGGGATGACTAAGATTCTTCAACTAGAGGTAATGACTGTGGGTGGTGATAGTCCTATCTGGACAGAGTCCAGAATAGGTGGTATAATGGAGTTGGGTCACCCTATGGGTAGACAGAGAGAAAGTCCCAAGGAAAGTTTTCCTCAAGACTTCAGAGTAAGGGTGGACATGGGAATCCAGTCCAGTGGAGAGCAGAAGGAAATAGGACCCATAGGGTATAATAATATTTGAACTGAGGATCTACTAAGTTTTACAGGGGGCTTATATACTGTAAGTAAGTAGTGTCAGGATGAGTAAGGAAGAGACTGGAGCTAGGAGTGGAGCACATGGAGGAGTGGAAGGGCTATGTATATGACATATGGAAAGTTAGATAATTAGATGGAATGGAACAATCAAAATGAACTCAGATATGAATGGGGAATGGATCAGATGAATAAGACAGGATATACATAACCAATAACTGGAGAGATAGGGGTTTTCCATATTTAGAAGTGGGTGGAACTTTGTAAATCAGGGTGGGAGACTAAAATGAAGATGACCGGAAGTGGAGGTATAGCCTGAGTGTAATTGTACAGGAATAATGAGGGGAGAGCCGAAAATGGTAATGACTGTAAGATAGGGGTTGCAGAGGCAGATGATACATGCAATGGGTGGAGACTTGTATAGCTGGTGGAGTATGGAGATTAGATTTGTCAATAGTGATGGAGCGGATGGAGATTAGATTATCTATAGGACTGGATAAATGGAGATGGGTGAGGTGGAGTACGGAGGTATTGAGGGGTAAAGGGAAGTGGTATAATATCCATTGGTTCTGGCAGAAGCAGTACCAGTCTACAGGAGGATCTGGAGGTTTGAAGGATTGGAATAGGGGCAGATTAGATGGGAACTGAATAATGATTAGAGGGTTAGGCTTGAGAGAAGCACTGATCTATGCACAGAATATGACAGTGGGCAAGTATGAGTGACTCCTGCTCACAGTTACCAACTGGCCCCAATATACAGACCTTCCATACCATCATACCAATGCAAAGCCTAAGGAAAACACCCAAATACACTCATGTCCATAAACACAATCACACCAACAGGAAACCACCACCAAAATGAAAATGTGACAGTGACATGCAATGAAAAGCAAACAACAACAGGACAATGTCATATTCTGTGCACAATCAGTGCTTCTCTCAACCCTAACCCTCTAATCAGTATTCAGTTCCCATCTAATCTACCCCTATCCCAATCCTTCAAACCTCCAGATCCCCCTGTAGACTAATACTATTTCTGCTGGAACCGATGGATATTATACCACTCTCCTTTACCCCTCAATACCTCCATACTCCACCTCACCCATCTCCATTGATCTGTTCCTATAGATAATCTAATCTCCATCTGCTCTGGCTCTATCTAATCTCTATCTGCTCTGGCTCTATCTAATCTCCATACTCCACCGGCCATACAAGTCTCCACCCATTGCATGCATCATCTGCCTCTGCAACCCCTATCTTACAGTCATTATTGTTTCCAGCTCCCCCTTTGTTATTCCTGTACAATTACACTCCAGCTATGCCTCTGCTTCCAGTCATCTTTGCTTTAGTCTCCCACCCTGATTTACAAAGTTCTGCCTATTTCTAAATATAGGAAAACCCCTATCTCTCCAGTTATTGGTTATGTATATTCCGTCTTATTCATCTGATCTGTTCCCTATTCATATCTGAGTTCATTTTGATTGTTCCATTCCATCTCATTATCTAATTTTCCATATGTCACATACATAGCCCTTCCACTCCTCCATGTACTCCGCTCCTAGCTCCGGTCTCTTCCTTACTCATCCTGACACTGTCTATTTACAGTATATAAGCCCCCTGTAAAACTTAGTAGATCCTTAGTTCAAATATTATTGTACCCTATGGGTCTTATTTCCCTCTGTCATCTACTGGACTGGATCCCCATGTCCACTCCTACTCTAGAGTCTTAAGGATTACTCTCCTTGTGACTTTCCCTCCATTACTCATAGGGTGACCCACCTCTGTTGTACTGCCTATTTTAGACTTTGTACCAGATAGGACTCTTGCTACCCACAGTCATTACCTCCAGTTGAATAATCTTAGTCACCCCCTCTGAGTTTCCGGACTTACATCCTGGAAACTGCATCTCTGCCTCTACCTCCAGGTAGTCTACCCTTGTTCCTCTTCTGCTCCAGACTTTGTCTGGGAGTAGCCATACCTCTGTTCTCAGCTTGTACCTCTGTTTTACTCGAGACTCTACCAATGGTAGTCTTGACTCCAGTTTCTCCTTCACTATCCCAACTCCGGATGTCCACTGGACAAGTCTGTTATTCAACCTGGACTTATTCTGGAACACCCCGGACTTCCATTCTAGTCCATCTGAAATCAATGGCACATACTCGGGCAAGGGGCACAGCACATGAGCTGAAGCCAAGCCCTTCTTGGTCCATCCTACTCCTATGCACCTTCGGCGTGCATGGTCGTAACAGTACCCAGGGGTATGGGGGTAGGCACTTGGAATACCCACACCCCTACCCACACCCACATGATGGGTATGTAGGCAGAAATGTTAACTTTGCACTGTGATGTGTGGTTCAACTTTGTCAAAGATACTAGTAGTGGTCTCAGTGAATGGTATGCCTAGGTTGAATGGCCAGCAACTTCACTTTCAACACTATCTTTGTCATCTGTGTTGATTCCATTTATTATGCTACATGTAGTACTATAATAACTTTTGTTTGTCCAAACTCACCAACAATTGGATTTTTTATTTTGCTTATATTTTACTCAAATGTCTACTTATTTACAAAATAAGACTCACAACAGACCTGTCTCAACTAGTACTACAACTTCTATAAAAAGATACTGAAGGATAATATCAACTTTCATTTTTGCAGAGACCTACTGACATCAGGTTTTTATTTAGCTTATATCTCACTAAAATGATTACCAATTAACAAGGTAAGACTAGCAATGGATTTGTCTATAGTACTACTACAACATTTGTTAAGATATCTAAGGATGTAGTACCAACCATTCATGTCATACCCATGGATATACCCATGTCATTCCCTAACCCCCCACCACCATGAACACATACCACATACCACACTCAAGACTAAGAAATGAGCCTACACCCAAAATATAAGAAAGTACAATATAGTGACTTCACATTAAAATGCTCACTGCCATGAACTGCTCCCCTGAGAGCATATCCCTACATATAGGCAACCCAGAACATGACCCTCCATTGCTAACAATATGAACTTGGCCACAAAGCCATCACTAATCCCAATTTTTGACACTCAGACTAAATCTGCAACTGAATATGAGACTACATATGGAAAAAGAGTTACTTACTCTCACTCTATTTTCCCTACTCTCACTGCACATACTCAGGAATGTTATGCATCCTGCAAGTATCTTTTTAATGACAACAACAAAAGTACATACTGATGTACTACATCACAGGATCATCAGTCTTTTCATTCCTATGTCTTTCCCAAAATGTTCAGAGTTGTTTAGGTGTTTACCACATATGTCCTTCTCTGTCCCTCCCTTTCACCCTCTTCACTCTTCCCTTTCTGCCTTCACCCCAAAAAATTCAACTGAAAATCCCAACCCATAGGCCACAGACAAATCTTCAATGGAATGCCAGGCACCAACCTCACCTGTTTCCAAATCTACACCTACCATGTCACTTCCACCTGCATTCACATGTGTGGGTTGGAGACTACCTGTTGGGGAGCTATACTTATGTCTGCTAGTCCAGTGTAGGGTACAAGCATTGTTCCACATGGTACTAGTGGCAAAGGTGTAGGTGTAGAGAAACATGTAGCAACTGATGTGCAGTGCCATATGGGTGCTATTACTTGTTGTCCAGTTGGGGTGGCTTTTCTTTGTGTTAAACAATGCTGATGGGCATGCAGGTAGGCAATTCTAGTGCAGACCCAAATCCTAACAGCAACATGCACACAAACCAGCCTCCTTGCAGACATCCAACATATAATCAAAGTTCTCCATGTGCTCTACTCCAACAAGAAGGTCACCATAAGAAGAGACAAGTTGGATATTGTTGAGGGCATTTTGCAAAAGGTGGTTTTCTTTCTTACTTGGTGTTTGTATCATTTAAATCATGTCCTGTACTATCAGTTGAGTCTCCTACATCGTCAAAACTGATGTTATAACCTGTTAAGACCATGCATGCTGAAGGTGCACAGGAGTAGGATGGACCAAGAAGGGCTTGGCTTCAGCTTGTGCGCTGTGCCCCTTGCCCAAGTATATGCCCTTGATTTCAGAATGGACTAGAACAGAAGTCCAGGGTGTTCCAGAACAAGTCTGGGTTGAATAGTGGACTTGTCCAGCGGACATCCAGAGTATGGATAGTGAAGGAGAAACTGGAGTTGAGACTACCAATGGTAGGGTCTCGAGTAGAACAGAAGTATAGGCTGAGAACAGAAGTATGGCTACTCCCAGACAAAGTCCAGAGTAGAAGAGTAACAAGGGTAGACTACTGGGAGGTAGAGGCGGAGAGGTAGTTTCCGGGACGTAAGTCTGGGAACTCGGAAGGGGTAACTAGGGGTATTCAACTGGAGGAAATGACTGTGTTCAATGAAAGTCTTATCCGGTACAGAGTTCAGAGTAGGCGGTGCAATGGAGGTGGGTCACCCTATGGGTAGACAAAGAGAAAATCATAAAGAGATTAGTCCTTAAGACTTGACAGAGGAGAATAGGACCCATAGGGTACAATAATATTTGAACTAAGGATCTACTAAGTGTTACAGGGGGCTTATATACTGTAAGTAAGTATGTCAGGATGAGTAAGGATGAGACCAGAGCTAGGAGCAGAGCACATGGAAGAGTGGAAAAGCTATGTATGTGACATATGGAAGGATAGATAATAGACGGAGCAGAACAATCAAAATGAACTCAGATATGAACGGGGAACAGATCAGATGAATAAGATGGGATGTATATAACTGATAACCGGAGGGATAGGGGTTCCCTATAATTAGAAATGGGCAGAACTTTGTGAATCAGGGTGGGTGACTAAAGCGAGGAGGAACGGAAGTGGAGGCACAGCCTGAGTGTAGTGGTACGAAATAACGAAGAGAGAACTGGAAATGGTAATGATTGTCAGATAGGGGTTGCAGAGGCAGATGATGCATGCAATGGGTAGAGAACTGTATGGCCGGTGGAGTACAGAGATTAGATAGAACCGGAGCAGACGGAGATTAGATGTTCTATAGAACCGAATAGCCGGAGATGGGTGAGGTGGAGTATGGAGGTATTGAGGGGTAAAGGGGAGTGGTATAATGTCCATTGGTTCCGGTGAAAGCAGTACCAGTCTTTTCATGACGATCTGGAGGTTCGAGGAATTGGAATAGGGGCAGATTAGATAGGAACTGAATACTGATTATAGGGTTAGGGTTGATAGAAGCACTGATTTGTGTACAGAATATGACATAACCCCAGCTCTGCATATTTGAGAAGCTTTTGTATGGTTACCCGGAGTGGCAACACAAAGGCATACTCATTCAGGTACAGTGGCTCAAAAAACTGTCCACATGTTTGCACTATCTTCACTATTTACATTATTGCATATGTATGGACAGGTAGGCCCAGGCCATGCCAGTGGGGTAATTTGTAGCACTCCTTTGGGGCTTTAATCAAGGCTCTTACCCATGTGAATCCATGGTAATGTGGTGGTGCTATGAGCATTACCAAATGATGACTCATGCAGACAGTTTTTTGACCCAAGTATTTTCACATTTTTTTTTTTTAATTCCAGATTTTTTAGTATTTTCACATATAATTGGGTGTTATGGTGTGTTGTGTGACTTCCCTTGGCTTTAATTACTCTCTCTCCTTCTAGGCATACTTTAAATCAACTTCTAATAGTCCTATGCTATAATCTTTCCCATTATCACTATGAAACCCATTTTCTCTGCTCAAAGGGATAATATCCTTTTTCTATCTACCACTGGCCTCTCTACTTGTCAAATAGTCTCTAGAACTTATGTATGCAAGTCTACTATAGCTAAGTTCACCAAATAATATCACCCAGACAAGAAAAAATTTAGTAGAGGCCATCCATCTATACTTACCTCTACTGATAGGAGGGTCATTATCCAATATACCACTACAGGGAAGGCTAATAATGTTGTCTATGTCATTTATTATATCATTTCCATCATCACTACCCAACTTTCCTCATAACCAGTGAGCAATGTCCTTGAGGAAGCCAATCTTAGGGCTATAACAAAGAAGAAAAGTCTGTTCTTTCTAGCACTCATAGGAAGAGATGACTAGTCTTTGTCCTAGCCCATCAAAACTGGACTGTGCAGGACTGGAAGTGGATTGTATAGTCAGATGGGACTAAAATCAATAGAATTGGATCAGATAGAAAGGTATATGTATGGAAAAAGGAGGGGGGCTTTTATAGACAGAGAGATTGATGGGACTCTCAAGTTTGAAGAATGTTCTCTAATGGTATGGGGCAGTATGATGTTGGATGGTGTGGAAATTCTTGCAGAAGTTGAGGAGAAGATGAGTGCTAAGTAGTATGTAGACATCCTTAACCACCATTTGCTGCCTAGCATGGTAGAATCAGAAATTAATAAAGAAGACATCATTTTCTAATAGGATCATGATCCCAACAGACATTCAGGAGAGCCAGAGAATCATTTGAAAAAACACAATATTTATCTTCTTGACTAGCCAGCACAATCCCCTGGTGTTAATGTCACTGAACATCTCTGAGAAGTACTCAGAAAGAGGCTTTTAGCCTATAGATACCCTCCTAAAGAAGTATGGGAGTTATGAGAGAGAGTCACATTTAAGTGGGGAAAGATTACATCATAGGACTATCAGAAGTTGATTTAAAGTATGTCTAGAAGGATAGAGAGAGTAATTAAAGCCAAGGGAAGTCACACAACACACCAGAACACCTGATTATATGTGAAAATACTTGGGTCAAAAAACTGTCTGCATGCTCATAGCTCCGCCACATTACCATGGATTCCCACAGATAAGAGCCTGATTAAAGCCCCAAAGGAGTGCTACAAATTACCTCGCTGGCATAGCCTGGGCCTACCTGTCCATACATATACAATCATGTAAATGGTGAAAATAGTGCAAACATGCAGACAGTTTTTGCACCACTGTATGTTCAGTCATTCCAATTGCAATTCATACATATGATGAGGAAATTGGTGTGGTTACTCTATCTCATTATAGTGTTGAAGTATGTCATATCAACCTTCTTCATCCTATGCTTCCACTGATGCAGGAATACCTGATCAGTCATCACCCTAATAACCTAAAATTGATCTCAGACATACATGCATATCTCTGCAAGCTCTTGATTAACACATATTTTATAATTTGTGGATGAGATCTGGGAAAAAGGTGGGATACTATCTTTCATGTATATAAGCTAAGACACTAATGTTTGTATAGATAAACATCCAGCTATATGACCAGCACATTGTCTTGCAGGTTGTGCTGATATTGCTGATGGTAGCAAAGACCATCCACTGTTGGGCTGTGCAATTCAAGGATAGAAGCTCCTTGGGAATGTTTCAGATGAGGATCCTTGTGTTATGGATACCCTGTCATGGCTAAACTTGGTGGTTATCCAAAATATTATGTGCATGTAACTGGCACTGCCAACAATGATGAAGCTAATCCAATTTGTGCTATCATTGTTTCAGTGATATTTGATGACAAAATGTCAAGAGTGTAACCTCACACCATCAACTCCTCTGCCTGCACTTCTGAAACTTGAACAGTGAACTTCATCAAAGCACCAGTCATCAAAACTGTTCCATCCAGACCTAGTGCTCCTTGTGTATTATCATCAAAACAAATCTGGTCAAGACTGCAGCATGCTGTAACAAAGACCTTTTGAAGAGGAGTAACATAGTGGTTATTGAAGATTTACACGGCCACAAACAAGGTTCCCATTCTACTCATAGGATGTTTGCACCACTTCTCACCACTGGAGTAAGTTCCATTCATGATCAAGACATCACCAAGTTAAGGAGGCAGCTCTCCAAATCAGCATGTCTGCTAAGTGCTTCTGCCATCCCTAACTTTAATTGCGGTGTTTCTTCACCACTGAAGTGTCTTTCCAAACATTCACATCTATCAAATTGTATAGACATCAACTTCATAACAATTTTCTTTGTTTATGATGCCAGCATGATTTCTAGCACATGCTGCAGAGAATCACAGAGCTTGCTGCATGTATGTAACTGCTTTAGGATTATCATGAGACAGTAACCTCTGCACATCCCATGTGACCATGTAAATACACTACATAGCTATTGGGCTGAGGGCTGGATGAGAATGCACAAAATAGAACACACATCCTGCCACCACCTGAGTACCAAGCTCTCACAGTTAAGTGTCCCAACTCATCTAAGCCTCACATACTCCACTTGACAGACATGAATTAATGGACTCATTATACATGTAGCTCTTAACTACCAAACAGATCCATTCACACAAGAATTATCACTTCTTTCTCATATGGTGCAGTTCACTTAGTCACCACCTACTTTGTGCAACCACCAATTTCATCAATATGCAACCCTAACCCTAACCCATCTATATAGGGAATGGTGACTTCCAGCTCAATCATTAGTTCATAGTTAGCAATGGAGTGAAAATGTATCAAAATATCTAATGAACATTATGCACAGCATGAACTATCATTTATGGGCAAAAAAACACCAAAATTCTACCGCCACTTGAGCCAGAACTGCCAGAGTCAATGTTGACAGCTCTGACAGTGATTACAAACCTGGAGATTTGGACTCAGAGACAGAGTTGACTGATGATGCTCTCTCAGAGGCGAGTCAGAGCTCTCAGGTGATGAGTTGGAGGAGGAGTAGACCTGTTTACTCAACCCACTTAGGGTACTGCATGGGTACAGGTAACCCATGTAGGTGTGGGGTACAGGTATGGGTCCAGTGTTACCATACCTGCACCCCTACCCATACCCTCACACTAGGTTAAGGTTAAAATGGAGTGCTGTCAACAAATAACATTCAACTAACTAAAAATACACAACTGTACAGTTGCAAACTGCCAAACCTTAAATAATGTGATGCGATGTAGGAAACATTCTCACTGCAGCCCTGCAGAGGCCCAATTCACGGAGTACGTCGAAAGCCCAGTTATCCGGACATCAGACCAGTCACTCCAGTCATCTCCGATGAAACCCGCTCAAACCCGACGCTTTCCCGCGCTCTCCGAGCCTCGGACCCGCCGGAGATGCACCGGACCCGCTCGCATACCTTCGGAAACCCGTCCGTCCTATGTCCTGTCCGTTCCGTCCGACCCCACTGGTGCGTAGTAGCTTGATTTCCCATGGCTGATGCAGTATACAGCGTTATTACCTGTGTTCTCACACGTCCGCAGTGCCTCATGTTAGTTTACCTATCACCGGACCCGATGTTTTCCTATTTTCTATATTCCGGATTTCTACGTAGCTAGTTATATAGGACTGGTAGTACGACCAAGCACTCTTTACTTTACTGTAGGTGGGACTTCCCATCTACTTGGTCACATACCTGTCCTTACCTGTTACCTGGCTGAATATACCTGGTTCACACCCGTTCCGCACCCGCTTCGCACCTGAAACCCTTGTCACTCGTTTCTATTGACCTTCCCTTGTTTCCGGACATAGTCCGACGCTTTCCGAACCTGTTCCCGTGCTATTACCCATAACCCGACGACCCGAAGCTCCGGACCCGCTTTTCCCGCGCCTCGGACTTGGTATTATACCTTCGGACCCGACGTTTTGACCTCCGGACTTGGTCCGCATACCTTCGGACTTGTTCCTTTACCTTTCCGTGACCTTATATACTAACTATCAGACTTATCTCAGTAGCAGACCCCTTTAGGGTCAAACGTTCTTGCCTTGCAAGTGAAGCAGCAGGTATAGCATTTGACCTTACAATATATCCGCCTACTGCGGAGTCGTTTCCCACAGCGACAATATATGACTGGTGTGGCATGTCTCTGGTCCTGCAAATTTTCATCACCCACTAGTACCACTCCACCCCCATGCAGCTCAACAATGCTCTCGAAGCTACAGAAAAACATGTCATCAAGCTGACTGGTAAAGCTAAAGCTGCACTTGAAGATAAAGCTTCTTCAAAGAAGCATAAACCTGATGGAAGTGGAGATAATGTGAATCTGCTACTGAAGAAGGCAAAAAAGAACCTACCAGCTAGTGGCATGACTCTGGCAGACAAAGACAGGCCAGGGACAGCATTGTTGCTGTCACCATCACCAACTCCACCTCCAGTCATGAGTAGGTGTGCCGTTATGTGCATGGAGGAAGAGAACATGCTGCATGAATGTATTGACTTGGATGATGATGAGCCTGCAAATAGTGACAGTGATGCACAGTTGCAGGTTTATGATGCTGATGAGAGCCCACAAGATGAGCTGAGTAAGTCCAATAACCTATCCATCAATATCACATAAATTGAACATAAACAGAGTGGCTAATGAAAGAGTGGAACTTGCCTGTTTACATATTTTTTGATCTGACACCACAAATTGTCGAAATTACTGACTGACATGCACACAAGTTCAAGTGCCAAGCAAATGGTTGCAAGGTAAAAGTGCAATGTTTCCTTAATAAGGGTGATGCACAATCCACAGGCAACATGCAGAAGTATGTGCACTTGTGCTGGGGAGACGAAGTCTTGAAGGCTGCAGATGACACAAAGGATGCAAATGAAGTGCATAACAAGATTGTTGTGTTATTTCATAGGTATAATTCATAGAGACCTGGGGGTATACCCATCAAAAAACCCATACCCACGGCAGGGATACAGGTATATCTCAGGGTATGGGTACAAGTCTGACAACTGCTACCTGGGGCTACACCTGTGCAGTTCCCTAAACCCACTGCATTTGAGAAAATTGCAACAGGAGTCTTAAGTGCAGCATGGGAAAGGCTGAGAAAAATTGAGGACTTGGGTACAAATTTACAATGTCAGCAAGCTCAGGCTGCAGCAAAAGAGCAAGAAAATGTGAAAAAATCATACTTTTGACTGATTATGTCACCTTACTGCTACATATGGGCCATACCACTAATTTACCCACTGCTTGAAAATTTATCTCTCAGATTTACAGTGTGTTGCAGATGACTTAAGAGTCTCATTTTCAAAAATTTGTCAACTTTTGTTTGTTCCTTTGTGTTGAGATGTGACTTCTGTCACACTTGGTCAATCATTTCCAGTTTTCACACTGCTGGGAGCTGGCAATGAGTCTCAATGTTATGGAGCTACTGTCTACAATGTCTTGTGAAATTATTGTGAGTATGGCCAACACACCAACCCATTTGCACAGGAAAGAGGCCATCCATGCACTGATCTGAGTACTGCTGATCTCAATTTCTTGTGTTCAATTCTTCAGGCCAACCCAGTTGCAAGGGGGTGCACACAGTGGGATGAAGTAGGGGTGCACGTTTCAAGCAGTGTATTTGTTTATCTTCACTGTGTTTCTTTCTTTGTATATCCTCCCATAATGATACTTATCAATATCTATCTATGTGATTAAACTGCAAATGTAGAAACAGCCCACAATGCGACTGAATGGGTTTTGATGCACAAATATTTATCATTTGATGTGTATCAATAAGATGGAGAAAAGTCTCATTTTTCATCACACAGTGGCTCAAAAAAGTATCCCAATGTTTACACGCTTTTATGTAATTGCTTTGTTGTGAGTCAGGATGTGGGAATATGACTAAGCTATAGGGGGGCGTCAGAAGGCCCTGCCTCCTGGCTATATTATTGGTCCCTATAGCGTGGGAAGCTGACATTTCCTTGCGAAGATATGGACATTTTAATATGATGACTCATTGGGACACTTTTTTGAGTTGCTATCAAAATATAAAAATCAGACCATTCAGACATGACACCATTTATAAAATGATGTTATATTGGTAAGATGATGTGATTTTAATATCTTTTACATACATATATAAACCCTTACAATAACACTGTACTCCTCATAATCACTATGAAGTCCATTCCCACTTTCCAAAGGGATAATATCCTTGTTCTCTCTACCTCTGGTCTATCTATCAGGCAGATTACTTCTAAAACTGGTCTTGGTAAGTCAACTATTGCTAGGGTCAGCAATGAGAACACTCCCAATAAAGAAAACATCAAAATGGGTTGTCTTTCCAAACTCACTTTGCATGACAAAAGAGCTCTGGTTCATCATATCATATCTGGGAAGGCCTCTAATGCTGTTCAAGCCACCAAATTCATCAATTCCATCACCCCTACCACTGTCTCCACTCAAACAGTCAGGAATACCCTCAAGGAAGCCAAGCTCAAAGCTGTAGTCAAGAAGAAGAAACCTCTATTATCACCAGTTCATAGGAAGAAATGACTAACATTTGCTCTAAAGCACCAGCACTGGACTATAGAGGACTGGAAGAGGGTTATTTGGTCAGATGAGTCCAAAATCAATAGGTTGGGGTCAGATGGTCAAGAGTATGCATGGAAAAAGGCAGGAGATCCACTTAGAGAAAATGAAGTGAAAGGTACTCTCAAGTTTGGAGGAGGGAATTTGATGGAATGGGGTTGTATGGGGTGGCATGGAGTGGGGATTCTATGTGAGGTGGAGGGAAGGATGAATGCAGAGCAGTATGTGTCCATTTTGGAGGAGTGTCTGCTCAAAAGCATGCAAGAATCTGGTATTGACGAAGAAGACATTATCTTTCAACAAGATAATGACCCTAAGCATACCTCCAAGTTGGCTACCAAATGGTTTGAGGACCATGATATCACTGTTCTATCATGGCCAGCACAGTCTCCAGACCTCAACCCTATTGAACATCTCTGGGAATTACTCAAGAGAATGCTTTCTGCCTACTAAGACCCTCCAAATGGACTATTTCAGCTATGGGAGAGAGTTGCAGAAGAGTGGGGGAAGATTGCTAAGGAGGAGTGTCAGAAATTGATAGAAAGTATGCCTAGGAGGGTAGCAGCAGTCCTTAAAGCCAAGGGAGGTAACACTAAGTACTAGAATTATGGAGATTATGTATATAAAAATCAAAGTCAAAAAAGTGTCCCAATGAGTCATCATATTAAAATGTCCATATCTTCGCATGATAATGTCAGCTTCCCACGCTATAGGGACTAATAATATAGCCAGGAAGCAGAGCAGTCTGACACCTCCCTATAGCATAGTCATATTCTCACACTCTGACTCACAATAAAGCAATTACATGAAAAACATTGGGACACTCATGTGCTGCAAGAATGGGTGTCTTTGCAACAGGGATAGAATCAACTGTTTCCAGATCGCCAAGTTGGTCCTTGAACTGACGAAAGTATAGGGGTCTGTAATTGATTAGGTTGGAAAGAATTTTCCATAAGTTGAAGTGGTCTCTATGAGACAGCCCAGCTGCATTCAAGCAGTCTGGATGCAACTGCAGTAGGTCCTTCCATTCCCCTTTCACTGTGGCAGTTGACAGATTGAGCTGTAGGTTGAGGGGAGACTTCTACCACAGTGTAATCGAGCACCATAAGTCTTTGCATGTGGTGCCATGCTGCAGTGGGAATAGCAAGTCAGAGGTGAGGTGTACCAGTGTGTCTTCAGATTCACTGACAGTATGTACTGTTTTTTTCAGGTCAACATTGAAGTTATCATACGCATAGGATGCAAGCAGTGTTCAACCAAGGGCATGAATAGCATGGTGGGATTCTGCAGACAATGACAGTACTGCTGCATTTATTGCATTGACGGACATGCTGACACCCATTCTTGATAGTGTGTCAATGACCCTTTGGGGTGTGTGCATAGACTGTAGGAATATGCCAATGATGCTCTGCAGCACATTTGAATTTTGGTTCGAGCTTTGCATCAATATACTCAGAATAATGACCTTTTTCTGCTGATGTAAGTTAGCTTGCATTCTGTTTGTTTTCTTTGATTCAACTTACAATTGTAGTCAACTTATTTTGGTGTGCTATGATCCTGTTCTTTTTCTTTGACATATTCCCCTCGAGTCCATCCACAATTTCCTCCAGATCCAAGTCACCTAGTTCCTCCCAAAGAGCCTTGTCATCTTCACTAACATCATCTTCACCAACTTGTGGGTCTCTGCTGTTGCTATGATCTCTGTTTTGTCACTTTCCCTTCACTAAAAGCAGTCTATCAAGCAAATTCCATAACATTGGTGCATGCACTTCCATTCCTTTACCTAACACATCAATGTCAAACTCCTCCAGTTATTCAACTGATGTATTTAGCACCAAGAAATGGTAGCTGCTCTCTTTTGCTGACAGTGTCTGTACCTCCTGTGCATATAACCCTTTAACCACATTAGACTGGACCATGAGAAGTTCTGTGAGGTGCTGTCCAGATTCTCTTAGATTGATTACTGTCTTGTGGTTGATGTAGCAATGATCATTTAGCAGCTCAATAATGAATTCTGATGGTGAGATCCCAACAATGTCAAAAGCTTCTAACATGGCATTGACTTGATTGGTTGTCTCCATTGAGTTGCGTGGTTGGTTTATTTAACATATATATTCCTTGCAGGTAGGTATTTATTTTACACTCCACACCATGTCAGCAGAGTTTTGCTGGTGTGGCTGATGATGTTTATAAATGTTATCCACCAGCCACTGCTGAGAGGTTGAAGAAATAAAGTTGTGCTGGGATTGAAATTTTGTAGGAACACATGATCTATCTAAAGTTCTCCTGCCCTAGCAGTCCATCTTCAACCTCTCAGCAGTGGTGGGTAGGAGCCTGGAATTTGGGTCACATCAATGATTCGAAAGTATTATTTAATAGTGGTGTTCAAAGTAAAATTTGTAAGGCTATGAAAATGTTTCAGAATCTACAGAATGTTCAGCAGACTCAAGTGGAGTCTGAAATCCAACTTTAATGTTATGCATGCAAGATGCCTGCAGACTGCCCATGAATACAACATTCCGAATGAGTCAAAATGTGCATCAAGACTACATACAAACAATCTATGGCCACCCAAACACCCCCTGCGTAGTAGTAGTGGGAGAGGATCTGCAACTTGTGGTATGAGGGGACAAGGGAGGGCTGATCTATCCAATGCCCCCCAGCCCACTAGCCAGAGTACCATGAGCTCTGCTCCTGTCCATAATGAAGCCTCTGCTTCCAGGGTCACAGTTAGATGGGACTCTGTTTCCACTGATGCCCTTGTACAATTCCTTGACACCCATCCTGTCGACTGTTGTATACTATTTAGTGAATCAAAGAAGGCCTGTGATCCGACCATTGATGAGTCTTCTCCTTCTGGCAACAAGAGTAAAATATGGGTGGTCATTGCTCAATATGTATTTGAGAACAACAAGGAGTATGGGAGTATGTATGCTGAAGATAAGAATAAGTTTGTGCAGGCAGTGAGCAATCACCTCAACTAGTATGCCTTTCCCCCCTCTCATATACATCAGCTAACCATTAGATACTAGTCTTGGGAATAAATACAAGAAGTATCACAATCAATACAATCAAACTGGGGCTGGTATTAACCCCCTGGATGCTAGAGGAGGAAAAAATCTGTCATGTGTGTTTTTTTTGGCTTAAATTTATCAAACTAAACAAATACCACAGGGCAAGTGCTAATGAAATTTCCATGGTTCAAGGTACTGGACAGTCTCTGGAAAGACAACCCAGCATTCACGCCAAATACAATTTTGTCTACACCAGGGATAGATCATGCAGGTGGTCTAACTATGCTTACCAAAGGGAAGCACGGGGGCCAACAGACCATGCCCCCCCTCCTGATCCTCTTGATATTGATGAGGACTCTTTGAAGACCCCTGACAACTTTCTCATCAACATTCTGGATCCAGCCGTCCAATGGAAGGGAAAGGGGAAAGCCCTCCCCCTTCCTGATCCCGTTGCTGATGAACCAATGGACCTCCTGGACCCTGACCCTGTCATATTCTGTATTCTGGACCCTCTACCTCCGATCCCATCTCCGTTGCTCATCTCCATTTCATCTCTGTTCTTCTTTTCCTTCTGTATATCTCCATATAGACCCTCTCCTGACTCCGGCTTCCGGTTATGCATTCCATCCGTAGTACTAGTTGATCCGTTCCTCTGTTCATTTCCGACTTCATTTAGGATGATCCATTCCAACTTACTAATAAGCTTTCCATATGCTTTGTACATAGCCTCAGACTTCACTGACTGATCTTCTGTTATGATACAGTGGCTCAAAAAACTGTCCGCATGTTTGCGCTATTTTGACTGTTTACATCATTGTACAAGAATGGATAGGTATTCCCAGGACATCCTGCCATGGCCTGGGAGTACTACATCAGGGCTTCAAAATGAGCCCTTACCCGTGGGAATTGGTGGTCATATGGTGGCACTATGTGGTTTGCAAAACGATGACTCATGTGGACAGTTTTTTGACTCAGATATTTTACATAGGAAATCAGGTATTCTAGTACTTTGTGTGGCCTCCCTTGGCCTTGATTACTGCCTCTATCCTTCTAGGCATACTTTCAATCAACTTCTGACAGTCCTCTGCTGTAATCTGTCCCCACTCTACCACCACTCTCTCCCATAACTCCCATACTCCTTTAGGGGGGTGTTCATAGGCTATAAGCTTCTTTTTGAGTATTCCCCAGAGGTGTTCAATGACATTGACATCAGGGGACTGTACTGGCCAGTCAAGGAGATGAATATTATGTTCTTCAAACCATTCTCTGGCTCTCCTGGATGTATGCTTGGGATCATTATCCTGTTGGAAAATGATATCTTCTTCATCAATTCCTGATTCTGCCATGCTAGGCAGCAAGTGGTGGTTGAGAATGTCCACATACTGCTCAGCATCCATCCTCCCCTCAACCTCTGCAAGCATTCCTACACCATTCCACCCCATACACCCCCATACCATCAGAGAACCTCCTCCAAACTTGAGTGTCCCATTAATCTCTCTGTCTGTTAGAGGCCCCCCCTTCTTTTTCCACACATATACCTTTCCATCTGACCCAATCCTGTTGATTTTAGTCTCATCTGACCATATGACACACTTCCAGTCCTCTACAGTCCAGTTTTGATGGGCCAGGGCAAAGTCCAGTCTTCTTTTTCTATGACTGATAGAAAGGAGAGGCTTCTTCTTCTTTGTTACAGCCTTGAGGTTGGCTGCCTTGAGAACATTTCTCACAGTTTGTGAAGATACAGGGGTAGTGATGATGGAATTGATGTGATGAGTGACTTGGACAGCATTGTCAGCCTTTCCTGTAGTAATATGCTGAATAATGGCCCTCCTATCAGTAGAGGTGAGTTTGGATGGACGACCTCCACTAGAGTTTTCTTTGTCTGGGTGACATTCTTTGGTGAGCTTGGCCACAGTAGACTTGCATACACCAGTTCTAGATGCTATTTGACGAGCAGAGAGGCCAGCAGTAGAGAGAGAGAGGATGTTATCCCTTTGAGCAGAGGAGATGGCTTTCATGGTGATTATGACTATCATACATGAGACTCCCTTCATTATATAGTGAGAGATAGGTTTAATAATGCCATAATGACACCACATTATAATTTATTTAATAATGGTATGACTTTATGGTGTCATAACCATTAATTTATATAGTTTCAATCTAGCCTCAAAAAACTGTCCACATGAGTCATCATTTTGCAAACCTCATAGTGCCACCATATGACCACCAATTCCCACGGGTAAGGGCTCATTTTGAAGCCCTGATGTAGTACTCCCAGGCCATGGCAGGATGTCCTGGGAATACCTATCCATTCTTGTACAATGATGTAAACAGTCAAAATAGCGCAAACATGTGGACAGTTTTTTGAGCCACTGTACCTACAGTATATAAACTCCTGTAAAACTCTGTATTTCTTCAGTTCGAATATCATCTTAGATTCTACTCATCTGTCTCTCCAGACTAAGTCCCTACACTTGTCCATCTCTGAGTCTTAGGATTGATTCCTATAGACCACAACTCCGGCTCTACCTTAGGGTAGTCTATCTTCATCTGTTTCTACTCTGGACTTTGTCCATAGTAGTCTTATTCCTTGTTTCTGACAACAGTCATTGGAAGTCTGCCGGACTTACGTCTACTCTGTAGACCGGACTTACATCAGATCTCCGTCCTAGAAATAAAGGGCACGTACTTGGGTAAGGGGTATAGTGCACGAGCTGAAGCCAAGCCCTCCGGATATCTCCTCCTTTTGAGTACAGTCTTAATAGTATATTCAAACTCACACCTTACCGAGTATACTTACACTATTTCATGGCTCCCACAACTCGAACCACCCTTGCTGCTGCCGGACTCATTACCAGTTGTTGTGATCCCACACCCATTGTTGACACCTTCACCAGCTTCTCCCAATGCCGCACCTCACGTGGTCCCACCCAAAGCATCTCTGAACTCATGAATCACCATCACCCAGAAACCCCCACACAGACCCCTGCCAGTGATTTTCCGGACCCCGGCAATGGTGGTGATGACACTCCTGGTGGAAACCCACTGGACAGCGGAGCAGGTGACCCATATGATGGTCCCCCTGACATTCCAGAAGATGATGAAGACAATGGGCTTAACCCACAAGACAGAATTTTCCTCTGCCTCTCACAGGCTATCAATAATCTTGCTCGCAATAATCAGTCCTCTACTTCTGACGACTCCAGAGCCAAAGTCCGGGAACCAGATACCTTTGATGGTACTGAACCCCGCAAACTCTGGGCCTTCTTCGTTCAATGTGAACTCAATTTCCAGAACAAGCCCCATGCATTCCGTACAGACCGGACCAAAGTCAACTTTGCTCAGTCCTACCTAAAGGGCATGGCCCTTGAGTGTTTTGAACCAGACTTGCTGTCCGATCACCTCAATGACCATCCTGACTGGATGGATGACTACTCGGAATTCATGTTAGAGCTCCAGACCAACTTTGGTCCCCATGATCCAGTTGGAGATGCAGAAATGCAACTTGAACAGTTGTATATGCGTGATGGGCAACACATCAATAAGTACGTTGTGGAATTCCAGAGGCTTGCCTCTCAAGCCCACGGATGGGGCAATGGAGCCCTACGCCGCCAATTCTACAACGGACTTCTGTCCCGTATCAAAGACAAAATCAGCCACCAAGGCAAGCCAGCCAGTCTCTCGGAATTCAAGACTATCGCTCAGACCATCGACGCCCATTACTGGGAATGCAAGGGAGAGATCTCCCATGAATGCAACTGGACTTCTCTGCTCCTCTTCCTCTCCACATGGAGCTCCGGTCCTGTTTGTCAAAAAGAAGGACAGCTCCTTATGCCTCTGTGTGGACTTCCGAGGACTCAATAAGATCATGAAGAAAGACTGCTACCCTCTTCCCCTCATCACCGACCTCCTAGATTCTCCGAGTTGTGCAAAAGTCTACACCAAAATTGATCTCCGCTCTGCCTACCATCTTGTTCGCATGGCAGAAGGAGATGAGTGGAAGACAGCATTCCGCATGCGTTATGGCTCATATGAGTGGTTGGTAATGCCCAAGGGACTCACCAATGCCCCAGCAGCTTTCCAGTGTTTTGTCAATAGTATCTTTGCCGATATGCTGGACATATGTGTTATCATATATCTTGATGATATCCTTGTCTACTCCCAAGACCTTGCATCTCATAAACAACATGTCCTTGAAGTTCTCCACCAACTCCGGAAGCATTGTCTCTATGCTAAACTGGAGAAGTGTGAATTCCACTCCGACTCCGTCGAATATCTCGGTTACCTCCTATCTCTGAAGGGCCTCACTATGTCACCTGAAAAGATACAAGCCATTTGTGACTGGCCCGAACCCCGTAAAGTCAAGGATATTCAATCGTTCCTTGGATTCGCCAATTTCTACTGGCGCTTCATATTCAGTTGCTCGGACATTGTAGTACCACTCACCCGGTTAACCCACAAAGATGCTCCTTGGGTCTTCTCCGACACTTGCCGTCAATCTTTTGAAAAGCTCAAGAAAGCTTTCACCTCCGCCCCGGTGCTTATGCACTGGATGCCAGATGTTCCCATCATTGTAGAAACAGATGCCTCTGACTATGCTATTGCCGGAATACTCTCCATTGTATGTCTGGACCAGGAACTCTGTCCAGTAGCCTTCTATTCCAGAACCCTTACGGCTCCTGAACTCAACTATGATACCCACGACAAGGAACTCCTGGCCATTTATGAAGCTTTCCAGACCTGGCATCATTACCTTGAACGTCGTCATGGACCACAAGAACCTTGAGTACTTTGCAACCACTAAACTCCTCTCCCGCCGTCAGGCCTGCTGGTCGGAATTCCTCCATCAGTTCAATCTCGTCATCTGTTTCCATCCTGGTAAGCTTGGAGCTAAGCCGGACGCCCTCACTCGCCGTTGGGACGTCTACCCAAAAGAGGGGGATAAGGACTACACTCAAGTTAATCCACACAATCTCCGTTCCATATTCTCCATGGAGCAGTTCACTTTGTCCCTCCGAGCCACCACATTAGCAACTCCAGTGCTCTGTGCAGCTGTTCTAATGGATGTCGAGCAACTCCATAAAGACATCCTGTCTGCACTCCCCGATGACCCTGTCACCTCCAATCACTTTCCAACTCCCTCCGATACTAGGTGGAGTATAGATGACATGGGTTTTCTCTGCTGTCACAACCGTATATATGTTCCAGACTCCAATGACCTCCACCTCCGTGTCTTCCATAATACACATTATCACCCCCTATCCAGACATTTCGGTCAGAACCGGACTCTGGAACTCATTCGTCGAGAATATACTTGGCTGGGAATACGCACATATGTCAAGGACTATGTCAAATTCTGCACTACTTGCTCCCGTGCTAAAATTCCTAGACACAAACCCTATGGATTGCTCAAGCAGCTCCCTATTCCCGAAAAACCTTGGAACTCCATCTCCATGGATTTCATTGAACAACTCCCATCCTCCACCAGCTTCACTGCTATCCTGGTCATCATTGATTGCCTATCCAAGCAAGCGGTATTTGTCCTGACCTATGACACCATCACCTCTCCGGACCTCACCCGTCTATTCTTACTACACGTGTTTTCCAAGCACGGAGTTCCTGCTCATGTTACCTCTGACCATGGGACAGAGTTCATTTCCCATTTTTTCCACTCCCTTGGAAAAGCCTTGGATATGACCCTTCACTTTACATCCGGATATCACCCTGAGGGTGACGGACAGACTGAGCGAGCAAACCAAACCCTTGAGCAATACCTCTGTATCTACTGTAACTATCAGCAGGACAACTGGTTGGAATTACTACCGTTGGCAGAATTTGCATATAATAACGCTCTGAGTGCCACTACTGGAGTATCACCTTTCTTCGCCAATAAGGGTTATCACCCCAATCTGTCTATACACCCAGAATGAGATCTGTCCTCTGCCTGTGCTTGGGAATACTCCATAGACCTCGATGAACTCCACCAGTTCCTCCGAGATGAAATGTCAAGCACCCAGGAACGTTATCAAGGGCTGGCAGATGCCAGGCGAAAACCCGCTCCGGACTTCAAGGTTGGGGACCAAGTATTCATCAAAGCAAAATATTTCTGTTCCACCCATTGTCGATCTTCGTTGCCAGTCTGTTAAAACCTTCAACAAAAATAACAAACCAAACAACGCTACTGGTCAGCGGTTCCTGTGCTCAGAAGGCTGGTTCAGTAGTTGTTCAAAGGAGTGGTCTGACCCTAGTAGTACTCCAAACACTTTGAGTGGTTGAAGGTTTGGGTGGGAGGTGGAAAAGACAAAGCTGCACACGGGGCAGCTGACTGGAATAGATGCTGGACTGGAATAGATGTAGAAGCAGAGTGACAAGGTTCCAGATGAACAATGTCAAAGAAGAATGATGACTGGAGACTGAAAAATGTGAAGCCTATCTGAGGCTTCAGAGGGGAATGGACATGGAATGGTGAACTGAAGAAGTTGATTTCTCTGTAGCTAAAGTACAGGGTTTATATAGAGTAGAGTACCTGTGTACATCTGTGTATGCAAAGCAATGCTCCAGGCAATGAGTAGGGCAATGAAGAGGGCAATGAAAGGGGGGAATGGAATGAATGTGCTGCGCTTCAGGGGTAATGACTGAGCAATTTCGAAAAATAGAACAAATCCTATGCAGAATGAGTCATAAGGACAAAGAATGAGTCAGATAATGAAAAAGCAATGATAAAGCAGGGCTGTGACCATTACAAACCATGACTCATGACCTGAGTCATCATGACCAATTGCTATGCAAGCATGACAAAGTGCTGTGCGGTGATGATGCAAGAGCTGTGACACAGCAATGACACATCATATGGGCAGTGGAGAATGGAATGAAGAGATGATGCTATGATGCCATGATGGTGTGATGATCCGAATGCTCTGCTGCAGAGATGCCATGTGGTTGTTGGTGCAGAATGTCGACATGCAGAGATCATGGGATATATACAGTCTGTGAGACACTTCCCCAACATGATAAAGGGATTGGTCATCTGCATGGGGACTTGGTTGTTTGCAATCTCTGGTGAGCATTAGGATGGAATGGCATGGTGTCCGGAAAGGAAGAGAAACAAATGAAAAGGTGAGTAAGGAATGGTATGGGAAATGAAGATATAAATAAAAAAACCATGTTCTCACTACCAAACACGTTTGGTGCATGACACCGTCCCTCTAAGAAGCTATCTGAAAAGAATTTGGGTCCCTTTGATATTATAGCCCATCCCAGTTCCCACTCCTTCACCATCCACCTCCCTGACTCCATGTGTTCCATACACCCTGTTTTCCATGTCTCCCAGTTGGAACCTGTAACTCCGAACACCATCCCCAATTGCATCCAGCCGCCTCCGCTGCCTGTAACAGTCAACAGAGAACCCGAGTATGAGATCTCCGAAATCCTTGATACCAAGATTGATCGCCAAAGGTGTCACTGCCAGTTGCTTTAGCTAGTACAATGGGCTGGATATGAAGGTACAGATGAAGAAAAATCCTGGTTACTTGCGACAGAACTAGGGAATGCAACGGAACTCTTAGCGGATTTCCATTCATCTTATCCAGACAAACCAGGACCCATCTCCGAATTGTGACTAATCAATAACATGTATGTATGTACATTTGGAGCGGAAGAGACACCAGCCTACTTAAGCATCCATCTCCATGTCTCCGCTGGGAGTACCAGACTCTACCTCTCCCTCTGCATCCACCTCTTCTGCCTTTTCCTCCATCTGTCTCTCCATCGCAACATGAAAACCACCGCTCATGCCCTCCCAGAACAAGGCTTGCAACGCCCTCTGTTCTTCCACCATCCTGTCCATCACATTCCTACTCCCCTCCGCCGCCGTGATGCTCCAATACAGAAGCTCATTCGTCCTCGCCAACTCTGCCATGATGTTGTTAGCCGCTGCCACCCAAGCTTGATCATTGTACTCCACCATCTCTTCTATTGCACCAGTGCGTGGGTTGGATAAGACCTCAATATCATCGTCCAAGACCATCAGACTCTGCTGTTGCTTCTTCCCCTTGCTTCTGGGAGACAGTTTTCCCTCTGTGCGATCGCGTTTCTTGCTTTTTCCTTTCTGTTCCGCCATCTTGGTTGGTGGGTTTCCACCACAACACTGAGTTTTCAATCTACGACATCTGTCACAGTTCTGGACCTTCTCATGTCTCCTGTGTTAGAGTCCTTAGGTGCAGAGAACGCACATACCTTGTTGGAGCCCAATGCCTCCATCCACAAACACTCCCATTTCCTCTCCATACAGGTGTCACACGCCTTCTCTGGGCCTCGGGACATACTAGACCCACATGCTTGCTAAAAAGTCCGGTAATGTGGAAAGTAGACAATGGACGGCAGACATACTCACCATTGCTGCCTCATCGCGTGCTATCTCCAATAAGTTCCTCCATGTCGCCTCTATCTCCCGCTGCTTCTCCTCCTCCTCATGCCTCTGTTCCTCCACTAGCCGTCTTTGTCTCTCCTCTGCCTTGCACTTGTTCTCCTCCTCCTTGCATTGTCGATCCTCTTCTTCCTCCTGACGAACAGCTTGCTCCAGGTACTCCACTTCTGCTGCCAACTCCGCTTGTCTCTCCTGGAGGAGTTGCTTTGTGGTCTTAGCACTGTTAGATTTATTGTTGGACATGATGAGCTGCGAATGAGGGGAACAAAAAATGTCTTCTCCAGAACCCTTGAGAACTCCGCCCATCACCTTGCCTTCTCTTGTTCCAGGCTGGATTTCCTATCTCCAGCCTCGTGGGCTTGGCCCTAAGAGGGGGGATACTGTCATATTCTGCATTCCGGACCCTCTACCTCCGATCCCATCTCCGTTGCTCATCTCCATTTCATCTCTGTTCTCCTTCTCCTTTTGTATATCTCCATATAGATTCTCTCCTGACTCCGGTTTCTGGTTATGCATTCCATCCGTAGTACTAGTTGATCCGTTCCTCTGTTCATTTCCGACTTCATTTAGGATGATCCATTCCAACTTACTAATAAGCTTTCCATATGCTTCGTACATAGCCTCAGACTTCACTGACTGATCTTCTGTTATGATACCTACAGTATATAAACTCCTGTAAAACTCTGTATTTCTTCAGTTCGAATATCATCTTAGATTCTACTCATCTGTCTCTCCAGACTAAGTCCCTACACTTGTCCATCTCTGAGTCTTAGGATTGATTCCTATAGACCACAACTCTGGCTCTACCTTAGGGTAGTCTATCTTTGTCTGTTTCTACTCTGGACTTTGTCCATAGTAGTCTTATTCCTTGTTTCCGACAACAGTCATTGGAAGTCTGCTGGACTTACATCGGATCTCCATCCTAGAAATAAAGGGCACGTACTCAGGTAAGGGGTGCAGCGCACGAGCTGAAGCCAAGCCCTCTGGATATCTCCTCCTTTTGAGTACAGTCTTAACAGACCCCGACCAAACTGACACTCACAATGTCCCCCCCATTAAACCCTCTGCCCTTGGTCATCTTGGTGGCCATGCTCTTGCTGACAAAGATACCATGGATGACCAGCCATGTGAGGAGTTTGGGCCACCACAAGAAGATGTCCTTGAGCAGGAGGATGAGTACATCATCCCACAGTGTCATTCCACTAAATGCCCTTACCCATCCCCCTCACTGCCCCCTACATATGTGCCCAACACTACCAGGTTTCCCTTCTATGGAAAATTTCAAACCCACACTGATTGCACCATCAATCACAGTTCCCTTTATGCACCAAAGCCACCCTCAACTATCACATCATCATCAGCATCTTTATCACTGTGCTCACATAACACATCATCCACATTATCACCCTCAGCATCTTCATCCACCCACAGGCCAGGCATCATGCACAAACCCTCGCAAAAATCTAGTCTCTTAAAGTGCATGGATGCTGAGATTCAGGATGTTCATGGACAGGTGCAGTCACTTACTGATGGCATGAGCTATATCTACACTGTGAAGGCTGCTGCCTTGGAGTACAATATTGCCAAGGTGAATGCTAATCATCACCAGCATGACATAGAATTCCAACATGAGCAGGCCAAGAAAGAGCACAATGAGGCTGCCATCATCCACCAGTGCACCCAAGAGGCAAAGGCCCTTGATTTCCAAGTTCTCAAAGTGCAAGCCAAGGTTCAGGCTGAGAAAACACATAACCCAGTAGGATGTGTACTGAAGGTCATTTTCATTCTGCATTGGGTGCCGAAGCTCTCAAAGAGACTGGAAGTGGCCCTTAAGAGCAGCAAATGTGTGTTCCACCTGTACATGGACCTAAGTATAAATATATATAAATGGATGAGGCAAAATAAAAAAATACATACCTTAGAAAGGGTAGTGTTAAATTTCTTCTGGTTACTGGTCAAGGCCCCATTAGGAGGCTTCTTGAAAGGGGGGATACACCATGGCTCCAGGGGATAAGCACTATCAGCCCAAATCCAATGGTCATTTCCAAGAAGTGTTGCATGGTTTTGGAAGATGTGAGTGGATTGGAACGCAAATGCATCATGTGCACTACCAGTGTGGCCAATAGAATAATTGGCAATAATGAGATTATGAGGCATGATGACTGCCTAATATAAATCTTAATCAGAGAACTAGGTGTCAAATAAATAAATAAAATACCTGGCAGTTGAGGGAGTATTGTGATTTCCTGCTATAAAATGATTCTCCATAGTGACCTAGCTTTTGGTAAAGATTAAACCAGGATCCATCAACTGCCAGGATATCATTCTGCCACTCTGGGCAGGACCTGGACTAAATGTAGTGATGGGCATGGAGCCCCTTCAGTAACTTTTCCTCATATTACACAGCCACCCGAAGTTGAGATTCTTCTGAGGTACACAGCCATACGAGGTGGGCCTGGGTGCAAGTTCAGGTTGGTATGTACGAGTGGGCCCATGATGTTTAGTAGTTTTGATATTGACGGCCCAGCCCATGGGTGACAACTGAGAGTATGATGATGGGATGGTTGGGCCCATGGAATTGTGACGGTCGGGCCCATATGATGGTGCAGAAAATTAATGGTTGGGCCCAGTGTGATGGTGTGGAATTGGATGACCAGGCCCAGAGTGGTGATGTAGACCCAACGATTGGGCCCACATGATGATGTAGAGTTTGACGACCAGGCCCAGGGTGGTGGTGTAGAAGTGACGGTTGGGCCCATATGATGGTACAGATTTTGATGACTAGGCCCAGGGTGGTGATATAGGAGTGACGGTTGGGCCCACATGATGGTGTAGAGTTTGATGACCAGGCCCAGGGTGATGATGTAGAATTGATGGCCAGGACCACATGATGGTGTAGAGTTTGACATCTGGGCCCAGGGTGGTGATGTAGACCTGATGGTCAGGCCCATATGATGGTATGGATTTTGATGACCAGGCCAAGGGTGGTGATGTAGAAGTGACAGTCGGGCCCATATGATGGTGTAGAGTTTGATGTCCAGGCCCAGGGTGGTGATATAGAGTTTGACATCTGGGCCCATATGATGGTACAGATTTTGTTGACCAGGCACAGGGTGGTGATGTAGAGTTTGACGTCTGGGCCCATATGATGGCACAGATTTTGACGACTGGGCCCAGGGTGGTGATGTAGAGTTTGACAACCGGGCCCATATGATGGTACAGATTTTAATGACCAGGCACAGGGTGGTGATGTAGAAGTGACGGTTGGGCCCATATGATGGTATAGAGTTTGATGTCCGGGCCCATATGATGGTACAGATTTTGACGTTCGGGCCCAGGGTGGTGATGTAGAAGTGATGCCTGGGCCCATATGATGGTAGAGATTTTGATGTCTGGGCCCAGGGCAGTGACGTAGAAGTGACAGCCAGGCCCATACAATGGTGAAGAAATTGATGTTCGGGCCCAGGGTGGTGATGTAGACCCAACAGTTGGGCCCATGTGAATTTGACATCCGGGTCCTGGATGGTGGTTTAGAATAGAATGTTGGGCCCATACAATTTGGCCTGCATGATTGTATAGATTGTGATGCCTGGGTCCAGGGCAGGGGTACATAATTGATGGCCGGACATATATGATGGGATGGGATGGCTGGGCCCAGCATGGTGTGGAATGCTGACAACTGGGACTTCAGGCCTGGGGAAACATGTAGTTGGGTCCTTCCAGACATATTTGAAGAAGAGTTGTATTAAATATGTATTTGATTGACATGTGGTCAGTAGGAGTGAGTGTTGGTATGTAAGGAGTGATATGAAAGGACTATGTAATCCAACTATGGTAAAGAATGTGGGTGGTGTGGTATGAAACCACTAAAAGGCCTCTAAAGTTTGCTATACAGGGCAAAATCAGCTTGGTTGTACTTGGCCAACCAGTATATGTCGAGGTTGACCGGATTGTATACAGCATAATCTGTGCGAGGGGTTCTGGCATAGTTATGCATGCTATCCCGGAGGAACCAAGCCCATACCATCCTATCTCCGTTGACTCAGATGTCATGTCTGACTAGGCACCCAGAATAACTAATCATAACACCTGGATTATATACCAACTCAATTCCAAAGTTAATCAACTGCATAACAGCGTGTTGGTAGCTCCTAATACAAGTGAGTATGTCAAAGGCCTTGGGGGGACACTTGGGGTCTCTGTGATCAGGGGTCTGATGATTGCACATAATGGCGGCACCAGTGTAGACAGATGCCCAATGCTTAAGAAAATGGTGCATGTCGTCCAAGCCGTAGTCCACAGACCAATGGCCAAGTTCAAGGTGAGTCCGGACAGAGGCCCAGTAGAGTTGAGGGTGCATGACGTGCAGGGCTGCGGATACAATGAGGGCGTGTCTCTGCATATCCAGGATCATGGACAAGCTCCTGTTGCCCTTGAGGGAGGCAGACACAACTGGTTTGAACCCATCATCCGGATTTTCAGGAGGAGGGCCATAGCACTGTGGCTCATTAGTAGTGGTCGACAGTCAGACAACAGGACTCACCTCATGTCCTTGCTGAAACCAACAAGGGGCTATGTTGATACAACCAGGTGTCAATTTGGGGCCCTCAGGAGGTAGGAAGTTGGACCCCCAGGACCTCCAGTTGCCAGATTCTCCTTTGGCGATGCTCTGTCAGAGTAGATTGCCCATAGCTACGGTGGCCACATACATGTCATTCTATCAGGACCAATTTCAACCTCTGCCAACAAATATGTCTACCCTAAGAACTCATCTGGACCCAAGGGCTGAGGGCATTGGGTATGTACCAGAGAATGATTCAATATCTGGAGTCTATGACTACAGAAGGGTGGTTCAAAAGCAACTTCTTGGGAGGTGGGAACCTAGCCAACAAAGCCTTTTCTTGGGTGTCGTTCATCCCGGATTCTCGTTTGGTGAGGGCCTCATTGTAGCGGATGATGTCGATGTCCAATTTGACTGGGTTCAAGGGGGATCCATAAGTATACAGATACTGGTGATGGTGTGGATGGACTTCGACTGTACCCAGCTGCTCGCACCTCTCCATTCCCAAGTTTGATGGGAGGAGGATGATGACGATTTCAGGTCTGAACAGAGCCCTTGGGCAATCACCTGCCTGTACCTGAACATTTCCAGAATCCTCATCGCTGGATCCACCACTATCTGGTCCATCCTGCAGAAACCCCATGTTCATATCAGGGATGCGGTCATCAGCATCATAACCCTCCCCCAGATATCTCCCTGCCAATGCCACAAACTTGTCAATGGAGTGCTGCAGCTTGATCCAGTGATGGCCTATCTCTAGGGTCTAAGTCTTGGTGGGGTGTCTTCCCATCCTCCAAATCTCCATAGCCAAAGCTATCTGCATTTCCTCAACAGTGATCCCAGATACAATCCAAGCAGCAGCTCCTAGTTGATGTCTTGCCCCTGCGCAACGGAAAGACGCCTGCAGCAGCTCTACCTCTACCTCCTTCTGGGTTCGTACTGCCAGGGTTGTTGATCAGTGCTACAGCCATGATATCCATGAATAACTGAGACACACCCTTTTGCAACTGGATGTCATATATGTCCAGGGCAGATGGGTCCTTCACCTGAGAGGCTTGAGCATGTCTCTCTTGTGCCTCCCACCGCTTGACCATTTCTGGATCTGCTGCGTCATTCAATGAATCGAAGACCTCAGTGCTTTCGGCGAACCTGCACTTTGCCTCTTTGTATTTCCAGGACAAGAACAGCCCTGTTGCAATGACATTCACCTTCAGCAACAAGCCATACTATTGTATGACTCACCAATCCAAATCATCTTCATGAAGTTGCAGTCATTCATCTGATAGTCAAGACATTCCTGTCTGTGTGGGGTCGACATTCCCCGGGTGGAGGGAGATATGATGTTGAGTGGTGCCCACAGGGTCTCCATGACCTCCCCATCTATTCTAGCTGCACCCGGGATGAAGTTGGATGTGTACCGAACATAGCACTTGTCTTGGTGTCCATGAACATGCCACAATCCTATTCCCGGGACGATGTCCATTCCAGATGGAATCCCGAGATGTAGGCTCTCATCCACCCACTGACAGAGATGCTTGTTGTACTGGCAATTGACATCATAGAATGTCAATGCCCAGTGCAGTCCATCTGTGTTATGAGCCAGGGCATTGCACAGCGTGTAGTCCATGTTCATCTGCCTACCCCGGGATGTCAAATGACAACCCAGACCATCATTGTATGAGAGCCATACCTTTCCCCCTTTTAAAATCGACCATCAAGTTTGGCACAAACACCCATGTCTGGCACATGTGCATCCCCCTATTCCTGTGGCCTCCAGTTTGTGCTGAGATGTGTTGGCCTGGTTCACTGCTCTATGATTGTTGCATTCTGACCTCTGTGCTGAATCCTTGGCCAATGCCAGATGGGCCTGGTACCTGGCTCTTGCTACCATGAAGCTTTTCCCATCAGTGAGCCAAACCTTGTCCTCCAGGTGCGTCGGGTGCAGATGCTTGGCTTTGAAATTACCATCCATCACCAACAACTGTGAATACAGCCACCTGGTGTAGGGTTTAGTATTTCTCTGGGTTCATATTGATGGTTTCTACTTAGCTTTACTTACCCTTTCCTTAGTTTATGTTTGCATTTTGACTGCTTACATAATCACCAAATCTTCGACTTACACTTCCACTCATTAGCTAGAGCTTTCAGTTCATATTCTGGTAGCTCCCCTTCTAGGGTTACATAGTAGCTTCCCCAGTTTGTAGCTTCCCTAGTTGTAGCTTCTTCAGCTCACTAGCTAGCTCCTGATACACAGCCTTTGCCTCTTTGTCTGGAGTGTCTCTTTTCATATCATCTCTTATCCTCTCTCTCTCTCACTGTCTCTCTAGACATAGCAGCTAGGCAGCAAGACCCAACATTTTCCTGCTCTTCAGCAGATTTGTTGTACCCACACCAGGCTTCATGTCGTCGACTTCCGTTGGTAGGGTTACATTGATGCCGGGTTGGGGACATGCTGGACAGAAAAGACCCAGCTCCCCATCTTTTGGGTCCCTCCTGTTGTGACCAAAGCCATTCCATTTCAGAAGCTTTAACTGACACAATTGTCTGGCCACTCTCATCAACTCCCTGTATTGATTCTACCGAGATTAGCATATGACCAGGAGGCTGGTGGCTTGTGCATACCGGGACTAAATGCGGGAACATACTGGATGTGATGCACCTGAGCTTGCTGTAATAGTTCATCGCCGAAGTCCCACACTCCAGGTTGTCGAGGATGAAGTTGTCCAGCAATAAAATGTGAAAGCCGTCTTTGGGCAGGCGAATGAGGGCAGGAAGAGTCCCATTTTGAACAGCTGCTTGTCCGGTCTTCAGGCACCAGCACATTGGCAGAACCTAACTATGATCATGTGGACCCCCAACATATGGACCACCATGATGTGTGTTTGTCCTGCAACTGGAGGGTTGTTTGTAGATGCAGGAGACTCATCATCTAAGAACATGTCCCCTTCTCCCATGTCGTCATGGTCCTCCGGCACTTCTGGGTGAGCTGTTCCAGGTGACCCTTCACCGTCATTATCTCCCGCCCCATGTGCACCCGGAGTTCCTGCAGTAGAGAATGCTGCAGATGGGCCTCCATCATCGGTGTCCTCCCAGTCCCAGTGGTGGTCTGGGCAGGGTCGCCCTCCATGCCCAATATGGATCTCCACTCCTACCTTCATCAGCGTGGTCCTCTCAAAGAAATCTCTGTTCCATTGACTGATCTGGTGGAATGGTAGCTGGGCATGCTGAGTCCGGCAGCACCTTGTGCAGGACATCAGCTCAGCCAGACAGTCGTGGCACTTCTGTGCCCCATCCTCATCACACACACAGCACACCCAGTCAGGAGGTGGGCCCTCCCGTTCCAGGAGTATCTCCAGATAATCCCCTGTCATGACCTTCCACTACCTGAGATACTCATTCGGACCCTAGTTATCTTATGTCAGGCAACCCAGACATCAATGAATGTCAATGGACTTGGACTTGCCATGGTCTTTTTCTTTTTTTGTGCTTCCTTGGGACCATCGGAAATTGCATGGGATTGATGTTGCCTTGGTCGTTGTATCCTCCGTCAAAGTCATCAGAGAACCTATACATCAATCTGTCCGAATGCTGCTTCGTGGGTGACTTGGTCGGGGATGACTGCACAGATTTGCTCATGTTGATCCGTTTGTCTGGCACCTACTGAGCTTTGAACCCTCAAGTAGTTTTTTTGGGTCTCCATTTCACCAGGTGGATGGTGCCTTGAGTCATGCACTCCTAGGCCTTTGACTTCTCCATGGTGTGGTCTGGATAGATAGTGGTTGGGAGTGTATCTGTTGTTGCATCATCCTTCCTTAACAGGGACCGTCACTAAATCACCTCATGTATTGTTGTGTTGATGCATCATGCAAACAGCAATGCATAAGGTTCGATCCACTATCAAAAGGGTATAGCTCAAGGAATTAGATTGATAATGAAACATTAGGAAGATCAAGGAAGCTGATATGGTTCCATATTTTGATTGTGAAGTTGATAGACAGGCTCAGCAACATTAATTGCTAAGGAAACATTGGGAATATCAAGGAAGTTGATATGCTTCTATACACAACATGAATTGCCAAGGAATCATTAGGAAGATTAAGGAAATTGATGCACTTCTGTGTTTTGATTGCAAAGTCAATGGACTGGCCTCATGACGTGAATTGCTGAAGAAACATTAGGAACATCAAGGAAGTTGATATGCTTCTATGTTCTGATTGTATTTCCCTGACATGTGGCCTATATGCTGGTCTTTCTAATGTATCTGGGCCCCAAATACATAAGGATTGCTAATGTCATCAGCACGAACAAAGGGTCTCCCTTCATTTATGGTTGCATGGATACTAATTATCTAAACACTAAACAAAACAACCTCACTCAAATTAAACCTCTTGCCAGACATTTCTCTTTCTCTTTCTCTTCTGTCATTCATGTATTCCTGGATCTTTGGCCCATGGCAGGGAACAACTCAGAGGCAGATGAGGAGCATCCAAAGCAGCTGTCTTTGAATGAAGCAGAGCTCGCTGTTCTGGAGTCCTACCTTGAGCAATGGGACTCGACGTCCAGTAAAGAGAGAAACAAGGTCTGGGGGGATGCCACAGTGGAGGCTTGGCTTAAGACTTCCGACATGGATGGTAAAGTATTGAAGTCCTGAAGGCATGTGAGTGGGTGTTGCTGTTGACCCCAGGCACTTGTTGATGAGGTTGCTTTTCAGGTCTACAGAAAATGACTGCAGAACCATGGAGGGAAGAAGAAGGAAGCCAAACCTCCTATCACTCTAGGCAGGAAGTGGATGTACTGGTCGGTTGTAGGGTCTCTCAGGAAGAAGAAGCTTCTGCAGAAGATCGAGGATGATGTAGGAAACATTCTCACTGCAGCCATGCAGAGGCCTATTTTATGGAGTACATCGAAAGCCCAGTTGTCTGGACATCAGTACAGTCACTCCCAGTCATCTCCAACAAAACCCATTTTGACCTCTGGACTTGGTCTGCATACCTTCAGACTTGTTTCCTTATCTTTCTGTGACCTCAAACACTCACTATCAGACTTATATCAGTAGCAGACCCCTTTAGGGTTGAACGTTCTTGTCTTGCAAGAGAAGCAGCAGGCATAGCATTCACCCAACACTACAGTGGCTCAAAAAACTGTCCGCATGTTTGCGCTATTTTGACTGTTTACATCATTGTACAAGAATGGATAGGTATTCCCAGGACATCCTGCCATGGCCTGGGAGTACTACATCAGGGCTTCAAAATGAGCCATTACCCGTGGGAATTGGTGGTCATATGGTGGCACTATGAGGTTTGCAAAATGATGACTCATGTGGACAGTTTTTTGAGGCTAGATTGAAACTATATAAATTAATGGTTATGACACCATAAAGTCATACCATTATTAAATAAATTATAATGTGGTGTCATTATGGCATTATTAAACCTATCTCTCACTATAGAATGAAGGGAGTCTCATGTATGATAGTCATAATCACCATGAAAGCCATCTCCTCTGCTCAAAGGGATAACATCCTCTCTCTCTCTACTGCTGGCCTCTCTGCTCGTCAAATAGCATCTAGAACTGGTGTATGCAAGTCTACTATGGCCAAGCTCACCAAAGAATGTCACCCAGACAAAGAAAACTCTAGTGGAGGTCGTCCATCCAAACTCACCTCTACTGATAGGAGGGCCATTATTCAGCATATTACTACAGGAAAGGCTGACAATGCTGTCCAAGTCACTCATCACATCAATTCCATCATCACTACCCCTGTATCTTCACAAACTGTGAGAAATGTTCTCAAGGCAGCCAACCTCAAGGCTGTAACAAAGAAGAAGAAGCCTCTCCTTTCTATCAGTCATAGAAAAAGAAGACTGGACTTTGCCCTGGCCCATCAAAACTGGACTGTAGAGGACTGGAAGTGTGTCATATGGTCAGATGAGACTAAAATCAACAGGATTGGGTCAGATGGAAAGGTATATGTGTGGAAAAAGAAGGGGGGGGCCTCTAACAGACAGAGAGATTAATGGGACACTCAAGTTTGGAGGAGGTTCTCTGATGGTATGGGGGTGTATGGGGTGGAATGGTGTAGGAATGCTTGCAGAGGTTGAGGGGAGGATGGATGCTGAGCAGTATGTGGACATTCTCAACCACCACTTGCTGCCTAGCATGGCAGAATCAGGAATTGATGAAGAAGATATCATTTTCCAACAGGATAATGATCCCAAGCATACATCCAGGAGAGCCAGAGAATGGTTTGAAGAACATAATATTCATCTCCTTGACTGGCCAGTACAGTCCCCTGATGTCAATGTCATTGAACACCTCTGGGGAATACTCAAAAAGAAGCTTATAGCCTATGAACACCCCCCTAAAGGAGTATGGGAGTTATGGGAGAGAGTGGTGGTAGAGTGGGGACAGATTACAGCAGAGGACTGTCAGAAGTTGATTGAAAGTATGCCTAGAAGGATAGAGGCAGTAATCAAGGCCAAGGGAGGCCACACAAAGTACTAGAATACCTGATTTCCTATGTAAAATATCTGAGTCAAAAAACTGTCCACATGAGTCATCGTTTTGCAAACCACATAGTGCCACCATATGACCACCAATTCCCACGGGTAAGGGCTCATTTTGAAGCCCTGATGTAGTACTCCCAGGCCATGGCAGGATGTCCTGGGAATACCTATCCATTCTTGTACAATGATGTAAACAGTCAAAATAGCGCAAACATGCGGACAGTTTTTTGAGCCACTGTATATCCACCCACTGCGGAGTTGTTACCCACAACGACACTGGGGTCAAGCCCAGGGAAACGGAGATGATGCACCATTGGACAAGCAGGGAGTTCCAGCAGAGCTTCAGGCGGACACGGCGAAATGCAAGAGCGACGACATTCTCCAGTATGTGGCCAGCAAAATGTTCAAGAAGGCTGGGATGTGGCTGTTCATGCTGTCGGCATGGAAGAATGAGGAGGGGAAGCTCCTTGTGTCCAGGTGAGCTGATTGAGCAGTCTTGCAGATGAACATGAAATCTCAACGATGGATAGCCATGACTATAATGATGAGTTCGGCAATGGGGAAAGCTTCAGCAAGACCTGCGACTGGCAGGTGATATTGCTGGAGTGGGAGTCTTGCGTCTCCAAAAAGTTCAGTGAGCTTCCAAAGCATTGTTTGGGAGCAACACCCAACTGAATGACAATAAATTGTCCAGACAAGAAAGTGGAGGATGATGCCGTGGTGAAGAAGGGCAGCAAGGACAATGCATATGTCCTTGAAATTGGAGCTAATGGGTTGCCAGTCCTCCCGGACCACACCAACATGGACTCTGACAAAAGGAAGGCAGTTGTCTGGGCATTCCTGAACTGGTATTATAGTGAGTGAACCTGTGTGAGTCTTCAGATGATCTGACAGGGATGACAGAGGACTGCAGTGGCAAGCCCAAGGACCCAGTGCCTTGGAAGGAGGTGATACCAAGGCAAGAAGAGCTGATCCCTCTGCCTTACCTTCTGAAGGGATGAAAGCTCCAGGAGCCATCAAGAATGAACCAGGAGGAGGCCACAGAGCTGTTGGATTTCTGGTATGACCGACAGGAGAATTGCCAGGATGTCATGTTCGAGTTCTATAGCTGGTGGAGCAAAGCAGACAAGGAGGTAAAACCTCTGGTTGGGAAAATGGCAGAGGAAGAGGGGGGTGGACAGGGTAAAAAGAATCTGGGAGGAAAGGCAAAGACAGGGGCATCAACCAGGCAAAAGTCTGGGGTGCGAGTGGCAGATCCTTCTGACAGCTTGGACAGTGAAGACAGACATCCGGCAAAAAAGGCCAAACCGGCCAAAGGGAACAAAGCCAAGACAACCAAAGGTATCCAGGCAAAGAAAACCAGTAGGTCTAAATACCAGGTGGCCAGTGATGACTCAGGAGATGATTCCTATGGACGGGATTCATCTGATGAATTCTTGGATGATGAAAGGCCAACAGGAAGAAAGGGCAAAGAATCCATCCAACCAAAGACAAATAGACTTGGGAAGAAGGGTGTGCCACCAGAACTGAAAAAGGCTAAGGAAGTGGACAGTGAGCACAGCGCATATGAAGAACCGGATGGTGAGCACCACCCAGTTATGAAGACCCAGCCTTGCAAACAGCCGCTGCTGACTCTGCTGCCACTTCTCCCCCAGAACCAGCTGCCAGCTCCCTCGCCCAAGTAGCTGTGAACTTATCAAAGGAGACAAATGCAGCAGAGGTGCCATCTGCATCCTGAGCACCGCCGACTCCTTTGGACAAACACAGGAGGGTAGGGCCTGCATCTCATCTGGGGGGTGCGCTGCGACCCAGACCAGATGATAATGCCAGGAAGGCCATTGACAAACCAAACCAGACGAGACCAAATGGGAAGAAGTGTGCTGCTGAAGATCCATTGGACGAATCACCCGCCAAACGCACAAGAAGCAAGATGGTGGATGTTCTTCTGAAAAGATCCAAGAGGCTGAACTCCAAATACGCCAGCAACTTTGTGCGGTCTTGATTGCTCAGGAGTCGGGTGGTGCTCTCCAGGTGTCAGACTCGCTTACATAATGTTTGTACTGTACATTGAGTCTTATGTAGCAACCACACTGTCATCCATTGCAATAGAGTGTTCTCTCGGACACCAATGCAATGACCACTGGGCATGATTGTATTTTCTGGGTCTTTCTTCCAGACCATTACAAATTGGTATGTAGATGTTACTGAACCAGTCATGTATCTACTGCTCCGGATTCTCCAGAGATCCTATCACATGGTCAATCAATTTCAACAGCCAGCACTGAAGCTGGATGAGACGGTGCAGTTGGCATGCGTCCACCCCCACCACGGTCACCTGGTTCCAGGCCTCTGCAAAACCACCGACAGTGTGTCTATGCTCCCATAGGATTTCATCTGGTGCCCGGGAGTTGGTGAGCCCATGGACAGCATTGTTGATGATGGTGTGCATGTGTTCATCCACTGTGTGAGAGTCAGTCATGTTTGGCAATGAGTTGCAGTCAAAGACTGCACTCACTCATGTCGTTGCCAATTGCCCGCAGCTGTCAGTTTTCTCCAGTGACATTTATGCTCGGCTTCACCAGTGTCACTAAGGCCTTCATTTGCGGCAGCGGTGAGTGTTGGTTCCTTCAGGGTAATGCAACAACTCACCTTCGGACAATGACACCACAAGATCATTTGATGGGCAGTTGTCCCTGGTGAGATCAATTACATCCCTGGTAGGTTGTTCACCTGTAGGCATGGATCCCCTCCCCCACCCACAATCGTACACAGGTCTGCTGTCTTCATCCCCAGACACAATGATAACTTCACCTTTGGGTGAGGCTCCCCACCCGCAATCATAAACATGTTCTTCATCTTCATAGCTGGAGACCGGGATGGGGTTATCACACCCAGCTGGGCCACCCCACCCCCACCCGCTGTCGATCTTCGTTGCCGGTCTGTTGAAACCTTCAACAAAAACAACAAAACCAGACAATGCTACTGGTCAGCGGTCCTTGTGCTTAGAAGCGCTGTGTTCAGTAGTTGTTCAAAATAGGGTGGGCTGACCCTGATAGTGCTCCAAACACTTCGAGTTGTTGAAGAGTTTGGGTTTGTGGGAGTTGGAGGGTGAAGAAAGCGAAGTACTGCACACTGGCAGCAGACTGGAATGTATAGACTGGACTGGACTGGAATAAATGTAAAGCAGAGTGACAAAGTTCCAGGTGAACAATGTCAGGAATGATGACAGAGGACTGTAAAATGCGAAGCCTATCTGAGGCTTCAGAGGAGAATGGACATGGAATGGTGAACTGAAGGAGTTGATTGCTCTGTAGCTAAAGTACAGGGGTTTATATAGAGTAGAGTGTCTGCGTACATCTGTGTATGCAAAGCAACGCTCCAGGCAATGAGTAGGGCAATGAAGAGGGCAATGGAATGAATGTGCTGCGCTTCAGGGGTAATGACTGAGCAATTTCGAAAAATAGAACAAATCCTATGCAGAATGAGTCAGAGAATGAAAAAGCGATGATAAAGCAGGGCTGTGACCATTACAAACCATGACTCATGACCTGAGTCATCATGACCAATTGCTATGCAAGCATGACAAAGTGCTGTGTGGTGATGATGCAAGAGCTGTGACACAGCAATGACACAGCATATGGGCAGTGGAGAATGGAATGGAGTGATGATGCTATGATGCCATGATGGTGTGATGATCCGAATGCTCTGCTGCAGAGATGTCATGTGGTTGTTGGTGCAGAATGTTGACATGCAGGGATCATGGGATATACACAGTCTGTAAGACGCTTCCCCAGCATGATAAAGGGATTGGTCATCTGCATAGGGACTTGGTTGTTTGCAATCTCTGGTGAGTGTTAGGATGGAATGGCATGGTGTCCACAGTGATCATGGAGGTGAGGTGCGAGTGGATAATGGTTTGAATTGTTCGATGAATATAAGCCGCTGAAGAGGATTGGAAATGGTAAGGTGATGAGGACAGGTTGAATAAAGACGCGGTTTTCGACGTATTGGTGCAATTTGGCATGGTCTGGCTGATGCTGAGGTTGTCTGAGAGTGTAGTGGGTGAAGATGGGAGAGCATTGGAAGCATGTGAATGGGGGAAAGGTGAATGAACCTCGTTGAATGCGAAATGCCGTAAAAATGCGGGATGCCATAATACTGTTGAAAATCGCTTGAAAATCGAAAAATTAAAGGAAAGGAAGGAAAACAAATGAAAAGGTGAGTAAGGAATGATATGGGAAATGAAGATATAAATAACAAAACCATGTTCTCGCTACCAAACACGTTTGGTGCGTGACACCGCAATCATAGACCAGGTCAAGATCTTTGTTGCCAGATATGGCAAGGGTGTCTTGTTGTATGGGCTGTTCACCTGCAGGTGCGTATTCCTGCCCCCACCCACAATCATAGACTGTGTCATCATCTTCATCCCCAGATGCAACGAGGGTGTTGTGTTGCGGAGGCTCTTCACCCATGGGTGCAGGTCCCCACCTGCAATTGTAGATGGGGTCATCATCTTCGTCTTGCTCCATCAGCTGGTCAGCTGAAGTCATCCAACCCCAGCCAACATCATACACAGGTCCATTGTCTTCATCTTCATCTTCAGCTGTAAGTAATGTTCAGCAACACACCAAACATACAAACAATGAGACTTACTGGTTGAACCATCTACTGAAATGGATGTGGGGTCATGCAGGTCTGGGTGTGGGATGTTCCGCCCGAGATCATGTGGTGGGCAGTTGCCTGCAAGCTCATTAACAGAGTCCATCATTGAAGACTGTTCAGATGTCCGGGGTCTGGAACTGGCTCGAGACCCATCACATACAGCTATCCCTTGAAGTGTCAATTGAGTCTGGGAAAAAAAACTTGAGCAGACTCACAAACCAGTTCCTGGATTGACTCGTGCACGCCGGCAAAACAGCGATCATATTTGTCAGGGGTATAATCGCTGAAGCAACTCCCTGGAGGATCAATCTGAGTTTCCAGACTCATGTTGTACCCTAGATCCGATCAGGAAATTAGTACCAAACAACTTCAGAACATGAATCAATTGACTTACTTCTGAATTCAATGCCCTGGAATTGGGGCCTGACCCGAGGGGGTGTCCACTGGTCTATGGGCACAAAATCACCCCACTAGTCGTTGATGGCTGATTTGCATTGAGTGTCGGCAGGTGACTCACTGGGTGAGGCCATGGGTTGCCCCCCAGTAAGTTCTAGAGGCATCAAAAAATGCACCCATCATGTTGACATTGTGCAGGGTATGGCGGAAAGGTGTTCGGGTTAAGGGAGGACAGATTAAATAGGGAACAGCAGAAGGGTCCACAGTGGTGGGACTTGTGGATGTGAGCATCCAGTTGTTGATGTGTTGACCGCATCAACAATGGAGATTGATAAGAGCCACAGCAACGGCATCATCACTCATTATGTAATGTTGTGTGGTGTTAGGCACAATGGGTGTGCGGTCCCGGGAATTTCCGTCCCCAAATTGTGGCCACAATAGCTGTTCCCTATACAGTGGCTCAAAAAACTGTCCACATGTTTGCGCTATTTTGACTGTTTACATCATTGTACAAGAATGGATAGGTATTCCCAGGACATCCTGCCATGGCCTGGGAGTACTACATCAGGGCTTCAAAATGAGCCCTTACCCGTGGGAATTGGTGGTCATATGGTGGCACTATGAGGTTTGCAAAATGATGACTCATGTGGACAGTTTTTTGAGGCTAGATTGAAACTATATAAATTAATGGTTATGACACCATAAAGTCATACCATTATTAAATAAATTATAATGTGGTGTCATTATGGCATTATTAAACCTATCTCTCACTATATAATGAAGGGAGTCTCATGTATGATAGTCATAATCACCATGAAAGCCATCTCCTCTGCTCAAAGGGATAACATCCTCTCTCTCTCTACTGCTGGCCTCTCTGCTCGTCAAATAGCATCTAGAACTGGTGTATGCAAGTCTACTGTGGCCAAGCTCACCAAAGAATGTCACCCAGACAAAGAAAACTCTAGTGGAGGTCGTCCATCCAAACTCACCTCTACTGATAGGAGGGCCATTATTCAGCATATTACTACAGGAAAGGCTGACAATGCTGTCCAAGTCACTCATCACATCAATTCCATCATCACTACCCCTGTATCTTCACAAACTGTGAGAAATGTTCTCAAGGCAGCCAACCTCAAGGCTGTAACAAAGAAGAAGAAGCCTCTCCTTTCTATCAGTCATAGAAAAAGAAGACTGGACTTTGCCCTGGCCCATCAAAACTGGACTGTAGAGGACTGGAAGTGTGTCATATGGTCAGATGAGACTAAAATCAACAGGATTGGGTCAGATGGAAAGGTATATGTGTGGAAAAAGAAGGGGGGGGCCTCTAACAGACAGAGAGATTAATGGGACACTCAAGTTTGGAGGAGGTTCTCTGATGGTATGGGGGTGTATGGGGTGGAATGGTGTAGGAATGCTTGCAGAGGTTGAGGGGAGGATGGATGCTGAGCAGTATGTGGACATTCTCAACCACCACTTGCTGCCTAGCATGGCAGAATCAGGAATTGATGAAGAAGATATCATTTTCCAACAGGATAATGATCCCAAGCATACATCCAGGAGAGCCAGAGAATGGTTTGAAGAACATAATATTCATCTCCTTGACTGGCCAGTACAGTCCCCTGATGTCAATGTCATTGAACACCTCTGGGGAATACTCAAAAAGAAGCTTATAGCCTATGAACACCCCCCTAAAGGAGTATGGGAGTTATGGGAGAGAGTGGTGGTAGAGTGGGGACAGATTACAGCAGAGGACTGTCAGAAGTTGATTGAAAGTATGCCTAGAAGGATAGAGGCAGTAATCAAGGCCAAGGGAGGCCACACAAAGTACTAGAATACCTGATTTCCTATGTAAAATATCTGAGTCAAAAAACTGTCCACATGAGTCATCGTTTTGCAAACCACATAGTGCCACCATATGACCACCAATTCCCACGGGTAAGGGCTCATTTTGAAGCCCTGATGTAGTACTCCCAGGCCATGGCAGGATGTCCTGGGAATACCTATCCATTCTTGTACAATGATGTAAACAGTCAAAATAGCGCAAACATGCGGACAGTTTTTTGAGCCACTGTATATACCACATCTCCACTTGGGCTCTGACCTTTTCCCTCCGAATTTTCTGCACCAAGTCCCAACCCATGTTTCACTTCCTGTCTTTGACATTTTACCTCTGCTTCTTCTTTACAATGTCTTCTGCTCAAGATGCCAACATTGCATTCAACCTTGTCCGCAACAAGATCTCCCACCTCATCACAAGGTGGGCAAAACTGAAAGAAGGCGACCTGGCTGCTAAGTCTTTGTCTTGTGACATTGCCGTGACTTTCGTAAGTCCAGCTTTTCTTGGTGATTTTTTTCAAGTTTGCTGACTGGTTTGACATTCTTGTCAAACAACTGCATTGTCCCAGCATGGGAATGCTGCAACCTCTTTCGCACCCATGCTCCTGTCCTGTACTGCCGAAATCTGGGACAAGAGCGGGCCCAATGGCAGACTCAAGGGTGTGCCTGACTGGTCGTCGGTCGCAGATGACGACCCCTGCATCTGGGGGCACCCTCTGTTTCACAAGACAGTTGGGTATGCATACCCAGTGTCTGCACAGACGCCTCCTGCAGCCTCCACCACTGCTCCTGCAGTTGCACCATCTCCCTGTCCACCCATGCCTGCTGCCTCCATGCCAGAGGTAACACCCACCCTCTCCCAATTGTCATCTCCTACCCCATCGCCATTGCCATCTCCCATCATCAAGCACAAGCTCTTTGTGCCAGGAACAAACTGCAAGGCATCGACACCCTCTCCTCAACCCAAACACAAACTTGAGGTCATCAATGTCCCAGAGCCCTTGCCAAAGAAACACAAGACGGCTGGCCATGCTCGGGAGGCCAGCAGAGTGCCCGCAAATGGCTGCAAGTTGGTGAAGGCCAAGTCGAAGGAGTTTGTCGGTGACAATGCCAAGTCCAATCTGCAGGACA
>JABBWA010000251.1:0-69745 GCA_016628065.1 Suillus lakei | reverse complement strand
CTTTTCGGTCTCGGAAGGATTACCCGTCCAGCCAACGTACACGTCACACTTTGGTCACAGCATGTGACGTTTGCTGAAACAGCGCGAGGTCTACCTTAGCTGAAACTGCACCACTAAATTATTATTATGCATGGAGCGTGGGAACAAATTGCCAAAAAACTGAAAAAAGTGCCCGCAGCTGCGGGCACTTTTTCTAATTCTTAGGAAATTTGTTCTCACGGTTTTTGACAATGTTACAACCCATTGCAGATATCAGATCTGCATTTCCACCTAGAAGGTTGTGTTACTTTGATGCAGAAAAAAGGAAGGTCGCCAAGGCGGGACCAATGGCACGAACCACTGACACAGAGGTTTGACCAAGGACATTATATTTAGCAACAGAGGCTGTGATAAACAGGGCGATAGTCCCTGCAGCGAATAGGGTTACTTGTAATGACAAGGCAACCTCATGCAACACACGCCATATGCCATATGCCATGCGACTGCCATAACTAGTTGGCAAAGCAAGGTAAACGTGACTGCATCGTCAACATCGCCCCTTACATGTAAAATCCATGATATGAGATTAGAAATATAGCCACGACTGGTGCATAGTATGACACAGACAAACACTTGGACCAACCCTGAAAGACAGCATCGATAATCCCGAACAACACCATCCATGAGCCAATAGAAGCAGGATCAAATCCAAGACCGCCAAGATAAGTAGGTGTCGAAAAGAACCCTGAGCTAAGCGCAATCATCGACCATCCAGTATATGGTATAGTGATTTGAGGGGAGCACTTGTCACGCTCGTGAGGTACAACCCGTCCGAACTTCGTTCCCAAGCAGAAGCAGCAGATTCTCCACTATCATCGTCCTCGTCCTCGTCGGGATGGGATAGCACCATCAAATAGGATTTACTAAGAATACTGAACAAGAGGAGGTCACCAGTAAACTGCAAAATTTCGCAATTTAGAACTCAGGGGCCCGTTGGCGGTGCATAGAGTTTTAGACTAGCTAACCCTGGCTTGCAAGTCAGAGTTGGGGTGATCACAGGTCATCAGAGAAGTTGTGTTTTCAAGAGGTTTGAGACAAGTGTTGCCGCTCATCTACCCAAGGATTAAGACTGGGGACTGACTGACAAGCATTGGCGCTCATTGACACAAGTATTGAGACTCTAGATTGACAAGCGTTGACGCTCGTCTACCCAAAGATTAAGACTGGGGACTGACTGACAAGTGTTGACACTCTTCAACACGAGTCTTGCAAGTCTTGAGACTCTAGATTAACAGGCGTTGACACTCATTGTCACAAGTCTTGAGACTGGAGACTGACCGACAAGCGTTGACGCTTGTCGACACAAGTCTTGAGACTGGAGACTGACTGACAAGCGTTGACGCTCGTCGACACAGGTCTTGAGACTGGAGACTGACTGACAAGCGTTGACGCTCGTTGGCATAAGCCTTGAGACTCTAGATTGACAAGCGTTGGCGCTCGTCGACACAAAAGTTGAGACGGGAGACTGACCGACAAGCGTTGACGCTCGTCGACACAGGTCTTGAGACTGGAGACTGGCCGACAAGCGTTGACGCTCATCGACACAGGTCTTGAGACTGGAGACTGACCGACAAGCGTTGACGCTCGTCGACACAAGTCTTGAGACTCTAGATTGACAAGCGTTGGCGCTCGTCGACATAAGTCTTGAGACTCTAGATTGACAAGCGTTGGCGCTCGTCGATACAAAAGTTGAGACGGGAGACTGACCGACAAGCGTTGACGCTCGTCGACACAAGTCTTGAGACTCTACTTCGACAAGCGTTGGCGCTTGTCGACACAAAAGTTGAGACGGGAGACTGACGAGCGTTGACGCTCGTCAACCGTTCAATACCGCATCCAACTGCTGCTGGCGTTCAGTGACGATGGCACTGATGCCTAGGTCCTTGCCGTTGATGGCAGAGTGGTTGATATTGGGAAGTCTTGAGTATGGGGTTTCAAGGTCTGGACATCGTCAATTGACATAGAGTTGTGGTGTACTCAAGCAAACATACAGTCACTTGTGAACGCACAAGCTGGAGCAACTATTATTATCAGCTTGATGAATTTGATCAGTATGTGCATGCTGTGGGCGCAGAGACAACAAACGCACATGTACGTCTGCCTTGTATACACCTGCAAGTACGAAGCCGACCACAGCTGCTCTCATGACAGCACCAGTGAGACTGAGGCACAGAAACACAAGAATAATGAGGAGCCGGGAGACAAGGAGAAGATTTTTCAAGCAGGAATGTTGCTATTGAGCGATACGATGCGAAGGCAGAAAATGCGAAATTGAGGAAGGCACTATAGATGACACAAATGGCATAGAAAGGAATAAGAGTCCAGTAAACTCAAGTGAAGCGAAAGATATCTGTGGAGTTACATAAGCTTTCTGCAGGTAATAAGAAATGTCGTACCTTAAAGTGGGTCCACCGTTGAGGGCAACAGAAGGGCAACAGAATGGGCAACAGAAGGGCAACAGAAGGGCAACAGAATGGGCAACAGAATGGGCAACAGAATGGGCAACAGAATGGGCAACAGAATGGGCAACAGAAGGGCAACAGAATCGACAAACATGGTCACATCACTTGACCCTATCCATCTAGCCCCTTACCACTCCTCAACTTCAAGTACGCTCCGATGCCAATACCTATCATCTACTTTGCTTCATCTTGGACGATGACCCCAGCCACATATTACTGGTCGAGATTGCACTGACGAAGGCTGTCGGTGGCCTAAAGGATTTGATCAAGGAAAAGAAGAAGCACGGATTCCACGGTGTTGATGCTAAGTTGCTAGTAACCATCTCAAGCTACCGAAGGTGAGTGATCTGATGCCACAATCTGGAAATTTGGTGTTGATTATGTGACACTTTAAGGTTGATATCGACCTGGAGAAGGAGGAGAACTTGGATCTCCCGCATGATGCCAAGGAGCTTAAACCGTTTACCTGACTCTCCAAAGTGTGTTCACCATTAGACCGGAGGACGAACACCTTCATATATTTATGAAACGCATTGTTGTGTAATCGTCACATTCTGGTGAGTTGGCTGTCGATATCGCCACTCTGTCATCCATACTGATTGCGGTCTGACCAACATATTCTCTGCCAGCCAGCCGACCACACGTCCATCAAGCTCAACTGCTTAATCTTAGGCGACGACCTCAGCCGCACCTTCTCAGTAAATATTATACAGACCGACGCCTTCAATGAACTGAAATATTTGATCAAGGGAAAGAAGAAGCATGCATTCCGCGACGTGTATGCAGACACTCTCCAGCTATGGAAGGTGAGTGATCTGATGCCACGATTTGGAAAGTTGGTGCTGATGATATGACACTTTAAGGTTGGCATCGACCTGGAGAAGGAGGAAAAGTTGGATCTCCCGCATGATACCAAGGAGCTTAAACCATTTCTTCGACTTTCCTAAGTGTTCACTGTTGGACCCGAGGACTGACAATTTCATATATTCGTGCAATGCCCCCCTAGTAGGTGGAACTAATTTGATACGGCGGCTGAGCTGATGGCTCCGGTATTCATTTGCAACCGTTGCCTTCCGAACTCCTGTATAGGACACAGCAACTTCGTTCAGAGTACAGCCAGAAATTTTCCAAGAAAGCTCCTTCCAGTCAGGCAAAACCTTCTGCATTCGAAGTCATACCGGACCTCACCATTCACTGGGATCAACCCCCTTCGGCTGCAGATACTATTTGACCATATGCTCAACAACGACCTCCTTTACCACCTCGCCCGCTTCCAATCGGACCCAGAAGGCTCCATCCGCGCCGAGACGTGTATTCTTATTGGCTGGCGTGTAACAACGAACAGAAAAATCTGGTTCCCGTGTTCAGCGTGGTGCTCAAGGATTCCTTCATCCACGCTCGTGTGGCAAGCGCTATGGGGTTCATGGCAACCGCGGAGTGCTTCGAGATAGACGACGTGGCTGGCAAAGTCGTTTCAGCTATTGTAGGCGCTACCCTGGATAAAGAAAAGTGAGTCTCCAGCTCTCGTTCTACTACTTTGATGTACGTTGATGGCTACAGGTTGGTTCGTTATCAGGCATTCAAAGCCGTGAACCATTTTGTCGAGTGATTAGAGGCCCACGCTTCGACTATGATGATGGTAGGTCTGCAGTCCATAGCTCAGTTCACGTTACTTATATACCTTTTTTTCACAGCCGGAGACAGCATCCACAAAAGACCGCGGGGAAGATCTACTTGCGAGGCTTCCAGGTGCATACACCCAGGCCGGCCATGTCAACTCAGCAACGGGCACTACAACTGCTCTCACAGGGTGGGCTGTATCTTGGCAAAAAGGCATGTTTGATATGTTTTCCCTGAAATTGATGGCTTACAAAGATCTACCGCTCAGCTTGACCCTGCTGACATGCAAACAACGATCTCGAGTACTATCGAAGGGTCAACAATGGTACCAAATATCAATAGGCATCCCATTCCTCTGCCTGTGCCGTCTGCTTCTCCGTCTAGAAGGAAAGGCCTGCAACTGGGTGGAAATAAAGCCCCGGCTTCTACGCTCGCTGAAGAGGTTGCTAACCGGGCAGGGCAGGGCAGTAGTAGTGACGATTTGATCTATATTAATGCCGATGAGGGAGATTGGAAAATGTTCTTTGACCTTTGAAGATATTGAGGGATCCAAACTGACCTGTTTTTGTTTATAGGTGTGTTCGAGAGCGCTCCACCCGCCATGGAATCAAAGCTCGCCAGTAAAACCGATGGTCTAGGATTCGGAATATCGCTGTGGGTTAGTATGCATCACATCCTTCTTCATTATTTCCCTGCTGATCAGTGATCCGCCTAATGCAGCTCCTGACGAATAGGGTGCAATGGGATCTTTATCGTAACCTACAAGCCACTCCCCTGATCCATGGAGGACATCCCATTCCCTAGATATCACGCACAGACTTGCTCCTGTACCACGTCTCCATTTGCTAGGACATGCAGTAGAGTGTGGGAAGAACTTCCCAAAAAACTGAAAAAAGTGCCCGCAGCTGCGGGCACTTTTTCTAATTCTTAGGAAATTTGTTCTCACAGTTCATGAGAATGACGATGATGACCTTGTCATACAACTCTGCAGATCTCAGATCTTCTGCCTCACTTATGCTTGCTGTTTGTCTGCTCATGAGCTGACTCTGAGGTACTTAATGTTGGTGGTGATTAGAGAGCATTGATTAACGGAGATTGGACTCGTGAGTTTTGGGTTTTAAGTTTTTTAGTCGGGATAGGTGTTGATGGTGGTGGTGGTGTAGGGTGGTGTAGCATTTGATTTGGACACCGTGAAGTTCCTGATGGGCATGTTCGTGAGTCTCTACGTTTCCGCTACTGGGATTGCCGTTCCATTGTTCATTGACCGCGATAAGATGTTGATCAGAATGACACGATCGGATTCAACGAGGTACTGTTTCCTATCTTATCCCATATTCCCATCGATCTGAACGAGAATAGTTCTCTGGACTCTGGAAATACATCAAGGTGCGTACACATCACATACCCAGCTTCAACTCCACAGCTAACACAAAAAACGACAAACAGGACTGGCAGAAGGTACTCTGCCACTTTGACAGAGACTGCTCCGGCTCTATCAACCTCAACGAGCTCGCGATGCCCTCCGTCAATTCAGGTACAACCTCAGCCCAGAGCTTGTCCAAGCCAAATACGGTACTACCTCACACTCCCCTCCCCCCTCTCCTCTGAGTCATTTTGCTTTCTCATGACTCACTCTTCTAAATCGCTGAGTCTATGCTGATTCAAGAAGTTAAAGCTTCCAAGATCCCTTGTGCCTATGGTGTTCCCCCCGGTATCACGTTCGATCCCTTCGTTCGCGCTTGTGTGGTTATCAAGCAGTTCAGCGGGGCATTCCAGGGTCTGGATATGGATAATGATGGATGGGTGCAGATTAATTATGACCGGTTTATGCGGGCTGTTTTGTCCTTGCCTTGAAGCGATGGAATCAGGAGGGGGTGAATATGTACTTATGGTTTGTCGGTAACAACAATGAATTCTATAACTTACGCAAGTTGGTCAGTTCTGCTGCAGAGCAAGACCTGCAAAGAGGAGTTGTTGAGAATATCTAGTCACAGAGAGTGATGTGAATGGATGCACAGTGTACTATTAAATTCTATACAAATATATGCGATGGCTTGGGCTCAGTCTGCGTTATCTACTCTCCAATGACTCTCCCTCTTCTTCCAACTGTATGGTCAGCTCTTCAAGCCCTGAGATTCTGCTCCGCAGAAGGGCATGCATGCATTTGCGCATGCCATCAATGTCAGGACGCTTGGGTGATGCAAGCGAGAGTTGGATGTGGATCGAACCAATGATGTTTGCTGAGTCTTTGGGCCAGAACTGGGGGGATGAGTAAGAGGCAACGCAATCCATGAGGGCAAGCTATAACAGGAAGTAGGTGGTACCCGCGAGAAGATGACCGTAGTGAGGTAGACCAGTCGCGAAAGGAGGACCATCGAAGAAGACATATTCTAGCTTGCCTTCGGATAACTTCAGACTTGTCTGGAACGCATCTATCTCGCGCCAGTAAGCGATCACTTTCTCCTCCTCCTTTGGAAAGTTGAATGGTTGGGTTACTAGTTTAAAAGACACTGATGAGCAACAGAATCACTGTGGAAACAACAAAATGACTAGGCCCTATCTGGATGTGGATAAGCCGTCTGCCTAGACACAACCCATGCCCAGTAGTCTATCTGTACTCAAACTAGACGTGAGGAATTCGGACGTTGCAATTGCCAGACTTTGGAGAAAACCAGACGAACGGATAGAAGAGATACGACGTAAATATACCCAAACCATACTCTTGATACGAGTACTCAACGTTCAACACCAAACCGCACATGTCCTAGCAGAGTTCTAAACTTGATGTTAACCGGGGTACAGACATGGTCGAAAGATGTATCCAGACGTTGTCTGGACATCTTGACACTTCAAGGCCTCAAATTTCGAACATAAAACGCTAAGTCCTTTCTGTCTACTACTTACTACTCCACATCATACACAACTGCCTCGGTTTTTCCCCTCCGTACCATCCGAGTCGCTGGCGTCAAACGTCATCATTCATCTGACAGCCGCCATGGTCGACTGGTGCTCCCCAGACATGCCGCTGTTGCTTAGCACTGGTAAGACAATATCTCATCTTCATTTATAAAGCTTACTTGGTGGGGGAAGAGAGCTTCAGCAGATTCGCACGCGTGTACTACAGCATAGTGAACACCATCTACTATAGTCGTGTTTGCGGGACTCACTCACATAGATGCCACAGTTCTGATCATCCTTGCTGCTCGATCTGTTGGTCCTTTTTCATGGTAAGCCAAATTCATCTCATTCAGTGCATATATGCGGGTAATAATAGTATACATACTTAACAGCACAACGAGCATATGTCGATCGAGCTTGCGCCATCACCTCCACGGCCCCCACTGGATGTATTTAATCACAGTCATTTTCTCGTTTCCACAGTGAATGTAAGGATGTAGTTACTAAATTATACGCTGTCTTGTTTCGGGGAGGACATTCTAGTATCTTGACTTTAGCGATTGTGTAATTTGTATGAGCAACTTGTCGCGATCAAGAAGATTCTTTTGAAGTGATATTTTGATCTAAGATGTGACTCGAGCTTCGGATTCTGCCTCGGATATTAAAATTAAACAGGGTAGTTTGTATGTTACCCCGATGCCAACAGGTTGCGTGGGTTAGTGGGCGTCAGCCTTGGATACTTTAGAACATGGAACGAGGACAGGTGGTCTCCGTGTTGTCTCCGTACAATGTTAACAACGCCTCCGCTGGCAAAACAGAAAAACGAGCGAGCAACGAAAAAAGGTGAATGCTAAAGGCTGAATGTTCAACTTATCCAGACCAGGGCGAGGAGGGTGATGAAACCTATGGGGATGATGAGTTAGAGCTTGCTCCCGAGCTACAAGCAATCAAAGGTTACCTCAAAGGGGGCTTGTCCACTGAGTGACCAACCATATCTAGGGAGTATGGTGCGGTCATCTTTGCTTGACTTGTCCAGGAACACAAGCTGTTCAGCTGTATAGTTGGCTGTTATGTGCAACCAATCAGCTCGGAAACCATCATCACGTTCGGCTGCGACTCTCTTCAAGCATTTGTATGTGAGACCAAGGTCCCTGAGGTTTTCGTGGAGAGCTGGTGTTGATATTGGCCGATCGTGATATATGGCGAGCCATTCGCCGATCTCGTCAAGTAGCAGTGACGGGTTTTCAGCTAGCAGCTCGTGGATCTCATCTGTCATAACTTGATCCAGCAAGCGAGGGCGACCCATGATTGGTGTGGGAGGGTTAACATGTCCATGTTCATCATAATTTGCCTCCCACCGCTCTATACTTCTTGATGATACTCCGAGAGCAACAGCAATGCGCTCAATGTCCCATCCTTCCTCCAAAAGCAGGTACATGGCTCGTTCTTTCCGATCACAACTGATCCTCTGGTAGACCATGGCGAGTCTGACCAAGAAACTTGTGCGATATGATGTGTTTGAAGCCGCTCAGAGGCATACAAAATTCGAAAGTGATTTAAATGAATTTTCAACATTTCTACTATTTCTGAACCATTACGAACACGTGAGTCAAGACTTTCTGAATAGACTGTACTTATCTCATCGCAAAGGCTCATAGACACAAAAACCTGAACTCAAAAAGAAGGTACGTATCATCTCATGCCTTCTCTCAGATTATGACATCAACATTCTAGGCCAATGCTACACGACGTCCAGCACCCCATCGACTGCCAGGCTTTTTCGATGATGCTCGAGACTATGGTCCTGTGCATTACCACCATCTCAATTTATCTTCCTTGTTCTGACTTACATGTTTTCAGTCCTCCACTACCCGCCGTCTTCATCCCGATCCCTCTGTACATCGCCACCGCAGTGCTTTTGCACCCTCCTGGAGGTTGCGTCCACGTGCACTCCTCGCTCACATCCCCCCCACTCTTCCGTCGCTCCCAACCCAATGATAAACCAACTGAACTCCAGCAACGCCCAGGGCCCAGTACTTCCTCTCGTCGCAGCCCACCTGTTGTCGAAGTTCCTGCACTAGATGACAAGAAGGTATGTCTCTTTTGGGGATGTGTTCTCAAATGGCTGGTGTCTTAACATTTCTGTACAAGCACTGTGTGTTGCTCCGCTGCAGGGGGAAACAGCTAGCGACAAAGCGAAACACGTCAAGAACCCCGCGTGGTGGGCTCGTGTTGTGTTGTTCATCTGCTGTGTCCTTCTACCGACGATGGTCATTGATGGTGTTATAACACCGACAATTGCATCTATCTTGGTATCTTCCTGTTGTTATCTCGCAGTGTGTTCCAGTATAATTAATAACACTTATTGCTGTCTCTTCCTCATTCGTGAAGTGATAGGTCTCTTGACGTCTAAGTTGGCGAGGTTTGTCTTGCCTGACTCTATTTCATCACCACTCCCAGCCTCCTTCAGGTTTGTCACTGAAAGGCAGTGTCCATCAGAATTCACTAGGCGGTTCATCATGCCATCAGGCTGCAAGCACTCAAGCATCAGTACCTCAGTAGCCGGCAGGGAGCCCTTGGCAGAGCTTTCTGCTAGTGGTGATAATGAACACATTAATATTGGTGGCACGTCCGTTTGGTCCGCAGTGAAGACCCTCTCGAATTCACTGTGTATACAATTTTTCACACCATAAGTAATTGTGCGTCTTACAGGTCATCCAGCCCTGATTAATGATTGTGGTTCAGCTTTTACTCACTCTCGAACAAGGATGTTTTCTGTCAGATTCTCACTCATGAGTTTGGTATGCTTGTTACCACACGTCTGCCACAGGAAATTGTATCGCACTCTGTCAAGCTCAAATTAGCCTGTCTAGAATGAAAACAGAATGTGCTGGCAGAGGTCACAGTGAATAATATTCACAGAACGAGAGCAGGAGTGGCCAATGTCTGTTTCAAAAGAAGTCAAATTTTAAGTGTTTGAATGGCTGTATGGAAGGTACAATATGGACTGGGCCGCCTGTATGAGCCGTGTGTTCACAGTATAACAGAGATGCTGATGTTCGTCTATCAGGAGATATATCGTCTTTGAATCTAGATTTGCTCTGCGTCTCAGACGACTTCATTGTCAAAACGGTGTTGTTCAATGCATGCCAACATGTTTGACTTTTGACAATGTTCTAATTGATGGTCTTATACTGGAGAAACTTCGTATAGTATTTGAAAATTCAAAGGCCATTGAACTCAAAGTATGCCCGCAGTGCAAACGTTCCTTGACACAGGAGAAGATCCCTTCATTGGCGTTTGCAAATGATTTATTCTGTGGCACCCTCCCTGACCAACTTTATGACCTGACCTGGGTTGAGGAGAAGACTTGACATGTGAGACGTAGAATTGATGGGTAAATCATTGGAGGAGTCAGGGACTACCGCGGACTCGCAGCGTTATGATTGGTACCACTCCCGACAAACATTTCGTCCCGTCTATCTGAATGGGAGTGATGTGGAGCTTGGCTGTGATTGGCTTGCATTTGTTCATGCGAAATTTGATGACTCCTACCTTCGGACAAGGATATTGGAAAACTTTCTGCTAATCACAATTGGATTTTCCAGCCTGAAGGTATGTGAATTCAACGTTTTTTTACATGAGTCATTCTCTGATCTTCAAAGAGAATAAAATTTCTTTGGTGCCTGTTGCTACAGACAAATAAGTAGTTTCATTACCCAAGCAGGTTCATCGAACGTTGCCCAAGCAGGTCTATCTCACCTGTCTTCCTCGTGTTCATCTGTAATAGCATCAAATGATCATATTGTGGACAATTTTTTGATCGCTTGGAAACATTACGAAGACTGGTTCTGAATGCATTAGCCGTTACTCACGGACTTCCGGTAGACATGGACTTTGTCTGTGGAAAGTTTATGGGAATTTATTTCGCGTCATGTTGGAATGGGACACCCTTTGGAGCGGTTGTTGAAGGCAAATGAAGTTATTTATGAAACCGGATCAAAGACAGGATGGCTTTGTCGCACACTGAAGAAATATATGACATCGCTACAGAAAGAAAGTGAAGAAAAAATATTCGTACTCAAGCACAGTTGCTTACACTCCTGTCTTGTGTCTTAAAGAATGCTTGTTTGATTCCATATCTGCACAAGGTGCTGGCGGACGACAAGATGCCATAGTCTACAAGTATATGTATGGATACAGAACCTCCTGATGGGTTCTACCAGCGCCACAGCAGGCAGATGATCGCAGCACTGTGTGTTCGCGTAATGAAGATATAAAAGTCCTGATCTAAAGCACCAGCTTGCCAGCGCGCAAAAGATGCAAGTGCAGTAGCAGATGTGGGCAAAAATGAGCTTGATCACCAGATGGGTGATCTGTGATACTGCATTAAGCAGCCACAAGGAGCCCAAGATAACGTTGATACAACGGTCGCATATTACTTGCTGAGACTAAGGTCAACTGGTGTGGGACATGATTTCCAAAAAATCGAAAAAGTGCCCTTAGTTACTAGTATAAACCATTGGAATCGTACAGCCAAACACTCACTGTACAGCAAAGAGTGCTTTGAGACTTGTTCGTGAGGTGACAGTAGCATTCAGGCTGAATGCACTGTTCGAGAGAGCAGCCTCAGACAGCTTCAGGTCCGAGTAAGAGAAGGGGTGTAGGAGAGACCGTGACTGTCAACAGGATTTTATTTAATCTACAGTTGCTGTCCACTTCAGACGGGATAGCTCACCTGAATCTAAACTGTGGTTTGATGCCTCTATGGTGGAAGTGCCTGCAACCCCTCCATGGGACTTGAGTGGGAGATAAAATTCCTTGAATGAATTGGACTCACAATAAACAAACTGTTGGATGCCGAATCAGCCTGGAACATCTCTAATGATTGGTTGGTGGGGATGACCACTAGATGACAGGAAGACGACTAGGATGCAGTTGCAGGAAACTGCTCAACCTCTGCATCTTGTCTGCATCCATCCCAAATTTCTGTCAGGCAAGCAGGAGACTCTTTGCAGTCAGTAGTTCATTTGAGTGTTGATATGTTGGTCGAGGGCGTGGGTGGATTCTTGCAAGACCGAAAGAAATGCAAAGCGAAGTCGTGGGTGTGAAATTTGTGTTGCATGTGGAAGAAAGATCAAGCTTCTTGACAGGTACAAGAAGATCCTATCTCAAGATGCTATGGTCAACACTGAGTACTGGTCCCGGAGCCAGATGTGTGCTTCATTAACAAGGAAGTATGGACCTTCACGTGACCACATACCATGACCCTATTTTACGTGTCAACACTGGCAGGCTGGCGATCCACTCCAAAATGTCCAACTCAATCGATACTGGCGGAATTGAATTCTTGAATCCTCATGGATCGCACGTACGTTACATGGCTGAAATATATATATTAGTTTGGTTGGATACAGTTCCCCTCTCTCCAGTCCCTTTGTCTCTCTCGCAATCATGTCAATTCAAGTATGGGCAACCGGGGTCCTCATGGACCCTCATTGGTCACACTCATGTTCGATGGAGCCAGACACTACACTTAATGATCTCCTGCACAAGCTGCGTGAAAATCTGACTACTAAATACAACGAATTCATTCGGCCATCTTCCCCAATCGAACTGACCGCCGCTAATATCTTCATGTGTTGTATATTTTGTTATCCAACTGTACACACTTACTCATCAATTGCTGGTCTCATATAGCGACCCGCGCGGAAACCAGAAACCAACCCATATCAACTTTATCCGGATCGCAATCCGACCAAACCTACACTGTGGTGTTTCAACTGCCTGAGACACATACACTCCAAACCATACTCGCCGACCGAGACATGGATAATGAGCAGAAGTTGACAACAACCAAGTTGGAGTTGGCTGATACTAAGTCGCAGTTAGCAGGCCACCTTCTAGTACAAGAGGAAGACAATGCACAGAAGCAGACATTGTCAAAGTCTTCCCGACGCACAAAAAAGAGATGTAGGGAGTCTCAACGTCTTTGCACCATCATTCCTCTGCTCAACAATGTTCAGCTGCGGCGCGCCAGCCAGCAATGGACAACCATGCCTCATCTCAGAAGACCATGGGTGATGAGCTCCGGGAAGTTATGGACCGACTCAACCTGCAGGCTCAGGAGATCAAGGACCTTCAAGCTTCAAAGACTGTGCAGGTCTGTACCACCAGTTCATGGGGCAATTCATTGAACAGCCTGACCATATAAAACATCAGGCTGACGAGATACAACACCAGGCTGACGAGATACAATGCCATACTAGCCAGATAAAAAAGCAGGCTGGTGAGATAAAGCTTCTGAAAGCTGCAAATGTAGAGAAATCAGTTTTGAACAAAGAGATGTCAGCCAAACTGCAATATGTGAGTACTTACATTTAATACCTGTGATTCCTACTGATTTTTATCCCAGCATTCCACCGCACTTCACGCCCTACATCGTCGTGTGGTGCTTGATGACGCACGTATCATCATCAGCAATCGCTATGCATTTGCTTTGAGCGAACTTCAGACTGGGAGCCATGGGAGGTCTGTGGAAGAATTGGTGCGGGATGTGAGTTCAAAGCTCAACCAAGCGGATGCGGTATTGCTGCACAATGATGCCTTGACAATGATATTTGATAGTAAACATGGTACAGTCCGCTTCCAAGGCAATGTCGCAGCTCATAAAGCCTCTAAGGAGGACATGAGCTCAGCTATTGCATTCGGGCAGGAGTTGACGGAGTTGCAGATGACGTCCTTGAAGAATATCTACCGGTTCGCCCATCATGAGTTTCCCAAGTATTAGATACTCCTACTATTGACAAATTATACCTCTCTCGAGTCTTGAATACCTCATTTTGACATCCTGCTGATTCTTAAGACGCCTTTGGCATTGCTCTTGGGACTCATGTAATATCCCCTCCCCTCCTGTGAGCTTCTGTGGTCAGTCTTGATCCTCCTCTTGGCCCTCCCGGGCCACCATGCTCCCTGCATAGCTCCTGTTCATACCGCCTAGTAGGGGCTCCTGCATGACCTCCGCATAGCCTCTTCTACTCCTCCGCACCTCTAAGCGCCCTCCTAATACTCACATTTATGTTTTTTTTTTCAGACTATATTTGTATGTAATAATACCAACCATTTATTCCCTGCACGACGCACCCCACAACTGAGCAACATGGCCGTTAATGTAGCCATCTGAGCACTGTTTATATTTGACTGATATTTTGCTGAAAGAGATTACTCATATAAGCCACAACAAGGGTGTATTAGCAGTGGCACAAAAAAGAAGTACAGTACACTATCTCATAATGTATAGCGACGGGAGCTGCCTTTTCACTATACAATATGAGAGATATACACTACCAAATAATTCCCATGGCCAAAGGGTCGACCAAGGTTGGGGGTATCCATGCGTGCTACTTGCACATTGTCCAGAAATCCATACACCCAGCAATCCTCTGGAATGCCAAACTTCTCTTCGAGCTCCTGCTGCTTCTCCTAGAGAACTGCTCCAGTGTAACTCTCACCCTTCTGCTTCACACTTGTGATTCATTCCATGAGTGCTTCTTCAACATCAGGGCGGGTAATGACACATGGCCGTTTACTCAAGAGAACGCTGGGGTATGATACCGTATGACACAATGCATTGCTCAAGGTTTGTGTGGTCCTTTAATTTTCGTGATAGGGTCGCCTGGGTAAATTCAAGCGCCCCTTCTTTTTGTGTCTGGATGTTCATGGATGTATGCAAACACCATCAGCCAGTCATTCAAGGTAAGATTCTTGTGCCCGCTAGTATCAGAAAGCTTTGTAGATGTTGCAGGACCATCTTTCTAGCGAGGTGTCTTTGGTTTCTGCTTGTATGGGGCGGGTTTTGGACGTGACTGGCATTTCTTAGGGCTGCGCACCATTGGGACTAGAATGACTATGAATTTGTTCATCTTACAACATTGTTATGCATCAACTTCCGGCAATTCAGCAGTAGTCCTGCTCGGTACAAACCATATCTTGTAGTGTATATTGGACCTCTGAAGGCTATACATTATATGTTATACAATTTTTTGGGCGTCTACCGCATACCATGATGGGAGCTGCCAAAACTCCATACAATATGAGATTTATACATTACTAACGTATACATTATGAAATAGTGTACTGTAGCGAGTGATGGAACATTGTATGACATGAAGAGCAGGACATGAGCAACACTGACCGAGGGACTGCGATAGGCAAGAAGCGAGTGGTGACATCAAGATGGTATAAGGGGAAGACCAGGCCAAAACGGCAGACGAGAAGACACACAAAAAGTTCGTACTAGCAAGACAGTAGCTTCACACACTACCTTGGAATGGCCGCTCCTTAATGTTGTTCCTGCTCTGTCACATGACCAGGCAAGGTCAGTGGCAGGTTGGCAATGGGGCTCCGGCTCCTGTGATGTCCATCTGCTCGAGGAGGCTGGTGCTGATATGCACGCTCATAGCCGGCATGACCTTCGCAACTGGTTGGACGCATGTATTCTCCACGGGTGTCCAGCAGGGGAGGTTCACGTAAGCAGTCATCCAGAAGCTCATGCAACGAGAAAGGTGGCGGGCAAACGAGAGAGGCAGCGGAAACTAGAAAGGGTGGCGGGATAAGATAATTGGTGGTTATGTAAGACAGCAGGTAGACAGACCTCTGGCTGACAGACTCTCCCTCGGTAACTCCTGGGTAATGCTGACATAGACTGGACAATAGACTGGATGCAGAGTATGTGCCAAGTCTGCACAGACCTCACACAGACTTCCCATATCCTGGATGTCCTCCCGACTCGCCTGTAAAAGGGTTGATTTGTATCCAGAAATTACATTTTGTGCTGGCATTTGGGAAAGCTCGCATTACTCATCAGATATCCTGTGGAGACTGTAGGTCAGAAAGTATAGATTGTTTCTCACATTACTCACTAGTACTAGTGATGATCAAGCAATTATGTGGGGAGGCATTATGTGGATTTGGTGAAGGGAACATGATAGTAAGCTCACATGAGACCGACTCCGAGACCGTACCCTGTGATTAAATACATCCAGTGGGGGCCGTGGAGGTGATGGCGCAAGCTCGATCGACATATGCTCGTTGTGCTGTTAAGTATGTATACTATTATTACCCGCATATATGCACTGAATGAGATGAATTTGGCTTACCATGAAAAAGGACCAACAGATCGAGCAGCAAGGATGATCAGAACTGTGGCATCTATGTGAGTGAGTCCCGCAAACACGACTATAGTAGATGGTGTTCACTATGCTGTAGTACACGCGTGCGAATCTGCTGAAGCTCTCTTCCCCCACCAAGTAAGCTTTATAAATGAAGATGAGATATTGTCTTACCAGTGCTAAGCAACAGCGGCATGTCTGGGGAGCACCAGTCGACCATGGCGGCTGTCAGATGAATGATGACGTTTGACGCCAGCGACTCGGATGGTACGGAGGGGAAAAACCGAGGCAGTTGTGTATGATGTGGAGTAGTAAGTAGTAGACAGAAAGGACTTAGCGTTTTATGTTCGAAATTTGAGGCCTTGAAGTGTCAAGATGTCCAGACAACGTCTGGATACATCTTTCGACCATGTCTGTACCCCGGTTAACATCAAGTTTAGAACTCTGCTAGGACATGTGCGGTTTGGTGTTGAACGTTGAGTACTCGTATCAAGAGTATGGTTTGGGTATATTTACGTCGTATCTCTTCTATCCGTTCGTCTGGTTTTCTCCAAAGTCTGGCAATTGCAACGTCCGAATTCCTCACGTCTAGTTTGAGTACAGATAGACTACTGGGCATGGGTTGTGTCTAGGCAGACGGCTTATCCACATCCAGATAGGGCCTAGTCATTTTGTTGTTTCCACAGTGATTCTGTTGCTCATCAGTGTCTTTTAAACTAGTAACCCAACCATTCAACTTTCCAAAGGAGGAGGAGAAAGTGATCGCTTACTGGCGCGAGATAGATGCGTTCCAGACAAGTCTGAAGTTATCCGAAGGCAAGCTAGAATATGTCTTCTTCGATGGTCCTCCTTTCGCGACTGGTCTACCTCACTACGGTCATCTTCTCGCGGGTACCACCTACTTCCTGTTATAGCTTGCCCTCATGGATTGCGTTGCCTCTTACTCATCCCCCCAGTTCTGGCCCAAAGACTCAGCAAACATCATTGGTTCGATCCACATCCAACTCTCGCTTGCATCACCCAAGCGTCCTGACATTGATGGCATGCGCAAATGCATGCATGCCCTTCTGCGGAGCAGAATCTCAGGGCTTGAAGAGCTGACCATACAGTTGGAAGAAGAGGGAGAGTCATTGGAGAGTAGATAACGCAGACTGAGCCCAAGCCATCGCATATATTTGTATAGAATTTAATAGTACACTGTGCATCCATTCACATCACTCTCTGTGACTAGATATTCTCAACAACTCCTCTTTGCAGGTCTTGCTCTGCAGCAGAACTGACCAACTTGCGTAAGTTATAGAATTCATTGTTGTTACCGACAAACCATAAGTACATATTCACCCCCTCCTGATTCCATCGCTTCAAGGCAAGGACAAAACAGCCCGCATAAACCGGTCATAATTAATCTGCACCCATCCATCATTATCCATATCCAGACCCTGGAATGCCCCGCTGAACTGCTTGATAACCACACAAGCGCGAACGAAGGGATCGAACGTGATACCGGGGGGAACACCATAGGCACAAGGGATCTTGGAAGCTTTAACTTCTTGAATCAGCATAGACTCAGCGATTTAGAAGAGTGAGTCATGAGAAAGCAAAATGACTCAGAGGAGAGGGGGGAGGGGAGTGTGAGGTAGTACCGTATTTGGCTTGGACAAGCTCTGGGCTGAGGTTGTACCTGAATTGACGGAGGGCATCGCGAGCTCGTTGAGGTTGATAGAGCCGGAGCAGTCTCTGTCAAAGTGGCAGAGTACCTTCTGCCAGTCCTGTTTGTCGTTTTTTGTGTTAGCTGTGGAGTTGAAGCTGGGTATGTGATGTGTACGCACCTTGATGTATTTCCAGAGTCCAGAGAACTATTCTCGTTCAGATCGATGGGAATATGGGATAAGATAGGAAACAGTACCTCGTTGAATCCGATCGTGTCATTCTGATCAACATCTTATCGCGGTCAATGAACAATGGAACGGCAATCCCAGTAGCGGAAACGTAGAGACTCACGAACATGCCCATCAGGAACTTCACGGTGTCCAAATCAAATGCTACACCACCCTACACCACCACCACCATCAACACCTATCCCGACTAAAAAACTTAAAACCCAAAACTCACGAGTCCAATCTCCGTTAATCAATGCTCTCTAATCACCACCAACATTAAGTACCTCAGAGTCAGCTCATGAGCAGACAAACAGCAAGCATAAGTGAGGCAGAAGATCTGAGATCTGCAGAGTTGTATGACAAGGTCATCATCGTCATTCTCATGAACTGTGAGAACAAATTTCCTAAGAATTAGAAAAAGTGCCCGCAGCTGCGGGCACTTTTTTCAGTTTTTTGGGAAGTTCTTCCCACACTCTACTGCATGTCCTAGCAAATGGAGACGTGGTACAGGAGCAAGTCTGTGCGTGATATCTAGGGAATGGGATGTCCTCCATGGATCAGGGGAGTGGCTTGTAGGTTACGATAAAGATCCCATTGCACCCTATTCGTCAGGAGCTGCATTAGGCGGATCACTGATCAGCAGGGAAATAATGAAGAAGGATGTGATGCATACTAACCCACAGCGATATTCCGAATCCTAGACCATCGGTTTTACTGGCGAGCTTTGATTCCATGGCGGGTGGAGCGCTCTCGAACACACCTATAAACAAAAACAGGTCAGTTTGGATCCCTCAATATCTTCAAAGGTCAAAGAACATTTTCCAATCTCCCTCATCGGCATTAATATAGATCAAATCGTCACTACTACTGCCCTGCCCTGCCCGGTTAGCAACCTCTTCAGCGAGCGTAGAAGCCGGGGCTTTATTTCCACCCAGTTGCAGGCCTTTCCTTCTAGACGGAGAAGCAGACGGCACAGGCAGAGGAATGGGATGCCTATTGATATTTGGTACCATTGTTGACCCTTCGATAGTACTCGAGATCGTTGTTTGCATGTCAGCAGGGTCAAGCTGAGCGGTAGATCTTTGTAAGCCATCAATTTCAGGGAAAACATATCAAACATGCCTTTTTGCCAAGATACAGCCCACCCTGTGAGAGCAGTTGTAGTGCCCGTTGCTGAGTTGACATGGCCGGCCTGGGTGTATGCACCTGGAAGCCTCGCAAGTAGATCTTCCCCGCGGTCTTTTGTGGATGCTGTCTCCGGCTGTGAAAAAAAGGTATATAAGTAACGTGAACTGAGCTATGGACTGCAGACCTACCATCATCATAGTCGAAGCGTGGGCCTCTAATCACTCGACAAAATGGTTCACGGCTTTGAATGCCTGATAACGAACCAACCTGTAGCCATCAACGTACATCAAAGTAGTAGAACGAGAGCTGGAGACTCACTTTTCTTTATCCAGGGTAGCGCCTACAATAGCTGAAACGACTTTGCCAGCCACGTCGTCTATCTCGAAGCACTCCGCGGTTGCCATGAACCCCATAGCGCTTGCCACACGAGCGTGGATGAAGGAATCCTTGAGCACCACGCTGAACACGGGAACCAGATTTTTCTGTTCGTTGTTACACGCCAGCCAATAAGAATACACGTCTCGGCGCGGATGGAGCCTTCTGGGTCCGATTGGAAGCGGGCGAGGTGGTAAAGGAGGTCGTTGTTGAGCATATGGTCAAATAGTATCTGCAGCCGAAGGGGGTTGATCCCAGTGAATGGTGAGGTCCGGTATGACTTCGAATGCAGAAGGTTTTGCCTGACTGGAAGGAGCTTTCTTGGAAAATTTCTGGCTGTACTCTGAACGAAGTTGCTGTGTCCTATACAGGAGTTCGGAAGGCAACGGTTGCAAATGAATACCGGAGCCATCAGCTCAGCCGCCGTATCAAATTAGTTCCACCTACTAGGGGGGCATTGCACGAATATATGAAATTGTCAGTCCTCGGGTCCAACAGTGAACACTTAGGAAAGTCGAAGAAATGGTTTAAGCTCCTTGGTATCATGCGGGAGATCCAACTTTTCCTCCTTCTCCAGGTCGATGCCAACCTTAAAGTGTCATATCATCAGCACCAACTTTCCAAATCGTGGCATCAGATCACTCACCTTCCATAGCTGGAGAGTGTCTGCATACACGTCGCGGAATGCATGCTTCTTCTTTCCCTTGATCAAATATTTCAGTTCATTGAAGGCGTCGGTCTGTATAATATTTACTGAGAAGGTGCGGCTGAGGTCGTCGCCTAAGATTAAGCAGTTGAGCTTGATGGACGTGTGGTCGGCTGGCTGGCAGAGAATATGTTGGTCAGACCGCAATCAGTATGGATGACAGAGTGGCGATATCGACAGCCAACTCACCAGAATGTGACGATTACACAACAATGCGTTTCATAAATATATGAAGGTGTTCGTCCTCCGGTCTAATGGTGAACACACTTTGGAGAGTCAGGTAAACGGTTTAAGCTCCTTGGCATCATGCGGGAGATCCAAGTTCTCCTCCTTCTCCAGGTCGATATCAACCTTAAAGTGTCACATAATCAACACCAAATTTCCAGATTGTGGCATCAGATCACTCACCTTCGGTAGCTTGAGATGGTTACTAGCAACTTAGCATCAACACCGTGGAATCCGTGCTTCTTCTTTTCCTTGATCAAATCCTTTAGGCCACCGACAGCCTTCGTCAGTGCAATCTCGACCAGTAATATGTGGCTGGGGTCATCGTCCAAGATGAAGCAAAGTAGATGATAGGTATTGGCATCGGAGCGTACTTGAAGTTGAGGAGTGGTAAGGGGCTAGATGGATAGGGTCAAGTGATGTGACCATGTTTGTCGATTCTGTTGCCCTTCTGTTGCCCATTCTGTTGCCCATTCTGTTGCCCATTCTGTTGCCCATTCTGTTGCCCTTCTGTTGCCCTTCTGTTGCCCATTCTGTTGCCCTTCTGTTGCCCTCAACGGTGGACCCACTTTAAGGTACGACATTTCTTATTACCTGCAGAAAGCTTATGTAACTCCACAGATATCTTTCGCTTCACTTGAGTTTACTGGACTCTTATTCCTTTCTATGCCATTTGTGTCATCTATAGTGCCTTCCTCAATTTCGCATTTTCTGCCTTCGCATCGTATCGCTCAATAGCAACATTCCTGCTTGAAAAATCTTCTCCTTGTCTCCCGGCTCCTCATTATTCTTGTGTTTCTGTGCCTCAGTCTCACTGGTGCTGTCATGAGAGCAGCTGTGGTCGGCTTCGTACTTGCAGGTGTATACAAGGCAGACGTACATGTGCGTTTGTTGTCTCTGCGCCCACAGCATGCACATACTGATCAAATTCATCAAGCTGATAATAATAGTTGCTCCAGCTTGTGCGTTCACAAGTGACTGTATGTTTGCTTGAGTACACCACAACTCTATGTCAATTGACGATGTCCAGACCTTGAAACCCCATACTCAAGACTTCCCAATATCAACCACTCTGCCATCAACGGCAAGGACCTAGGCATCAGTGCCATCGTCACTGAACGCCAGCAGCAGTTGGATGCGGTATTGAACGGTTGACGAGCGTCAACGCTCGTCAGTCTCCCGTCTCAACTTTTGTGTCGACAAGCGCCAACGCTTGTCGAAGTAGAGTCTCAAGACTTGTGTCGACGAGCGTCAACGCTTGTCGGTCAGTCTCCCGTCTCAACTTTTGTATCGACGAGCGCCAACGCTTGTCAATCTAGAGTCTCAAGACTTATGTCGACGAGCGCCAACGCTTGTCAATCTAGAGTCTCAAGACTTGTGTCGACGAGCGTCAACGCTTGTCGGTCAGTCTCCAGTCTCAAGACCTGTGTCGATGAGCGTCAACGCTTGTCGGCCAGTCTCCAGTCTCAAGACCTGTGTCGACGAGCGTCAACGCTTGTCGGTCAGTCTCCCGTCTCAACTTTTGTGTCGACGAGCGCCAACGCTTGTCAATCTAGAGTCTCAAGGCTTATGCCAACGAGCGTCAACGCTTGTCAGTCAGTCTCCAGTCTCAAGACCTGTGTCGACGAGCGTCAACGCTTGTCAGTCAGTCTCCAGTCTCAAGACTTGTGTCGACAAGCGTCAACGCTTGTCGGTCAGTCTCCAGTCTCAAGACTTGTGACAATGAGTGTCAACGCCTGTTAATCTAGAGTCTCAAGACTTGCAAGACTCGTGTTGAAGAGTGTCAACACTTGTCAGTCAGTCCCCAGTCTTAATCTTTGGGTAGATGAGCGGCAACACTTGTCTCAAACCTCTTGAAAACACAACTTCTCTGATGACCTGTGATCACCCCAACTCTGACTTGCAAGCCAGGGTTAGCTAGTCTAAAACTCTATGCACCGCCAACACCACTCTGAGGATCAAGGTATTTATTTATGCAGTGACTGACGTTGTGTCATAGTAATTTGGCATACCACACACTTGGTGATCTATCCTCGTTTGTGCCCACTGATGAGCCTAGTTTGCTGGCAGGCCACGTGACATGTCAGCATTTTGCATATTCTCACTGGCTTCATCAAGACTTGCTTCCTCTTTCCCGAAGATGGCCCTCAAACTGAGCGAGCTGATGTTTGCTCACTAGTCAAGTTCACATCCATCGCCATATGCAATTACAGGTACAAGGACTTTTTCACCCGAGCCAAATCCGGGGTTTGGCGTTCGTAATGCAGCTTGGCATCCTATTGGAATGTTCCTTGCCATGGCGGGACGATAATATATATATGTCCGTCATGTACACCATTATTGCTCAAATTTTCTAAATCCACATCCTTGATGGCTTGACTTGGTCTGCGGCTGCAACGCTCGAATTGTCAAGTAAGATACCAGTTGGCGCTGTGAGTATATGGGTCAACAAGGCAGAAGATGCTCAATCTTGGTAGATACTATGGCGGGAACCGTCAAGCTGACTTGAACCACGCAAGGTCGAAGATTTCTGTCTTGTGCGAAATACATAATCGTCTCATCCATTGGTGGTAATGCTGACAAAGTGCCCTCCAACCAGATGAACTACTAGAAAGGCTACAAACAATCAGCCGCACATTAGTTTGCATTCCGAATCACATTAGCTTGCGGCCTACTATGATAAGCTGGGAAAATATAACGCCAGCAGTGTACAGGGTTCTATGCCCTTAAATGGATGCGTGACGCTGATTTGAGAGCAGGTACATTAGGCTTTCCATACTATACAAATGGCGATCCAAACATAAATAATGGCCAACAGGTGCATGCGCATGACTGTGGTAGTCATGTCCAGCGGACGCGTTTGGCTATCTGCACTTCGACGATCTCTACGTCTTCGCTATCGGAATCATCATTTAACACACGTTTGTTGGCCTTGATGGATGCAATTGCGGGATTGATGGTGTATGTCTGGGATGTACGTCCGAGACTCACAGCTTTGTCAACGCCAAAGAACATGATGGCCAATCGAAAAGGTCCATACTGGCGATCAGCTAGACACGCTGTGATCTCCCGATGTTTCGCAGCTATGGCCTCTGCTGAGAGCAACTTCCAATCCTCAAAAGGCGGACCGCCCTTCCAGACTCTGCCACCCACTGCTCTTAAAAGCCCCAAGCGCACTAGAAGGAGTGGACCAATCCCTTTCGCACTGTTCTTCGCATTCCAGGGCTTTGGGAAATTCTTGGGAGAGCGCTTATCACTATGGATGCGCAAGGGGCTGGTGTCGTCGTAGACTGCTAGGATGTAGGCAGGCACCATTGCAATGAACTGTTGCGGCAATCTACAGCCTTTGCGGCCACTAGCGTTGGGCTTCCATGGGAGGGCACGGATGGCATTTGTGAGAGCGATGTGGTTGGTGACGGTGTGCGCTTTTGGCTTGTCAGAGTTGGCCCAGAAGATATCAGGAATGATCCTGCTGAGGTAGATGCTGGCGATGAGGGCGATTTGATGTAGCGGTTTATTGATGTTGAAGTTGGCAAATACCCATTCATAAATCTCACGTGAGCTAGGCTCTTGGCCGTCTGAGGATGCGCTGTCCGCAAGGTCGATGCTACCAAGGGAAAATTCATCAGGAAGACGGGATCGCAGGATATAATCTGGCAGGGACTGCAGGGTGATGGAGTCAGCGGCCCATGCGGCCCTGGAATCAGTGGCCTGGGCTCGCTGGGATGCTTCGGCTGCTGCGTTGCCCGGCTGGGTATGGTTGCGCTTGATTGCCTGCAAATCCACAGCTTTCCCTAGATTGACCCAGGAGTCAAAGACAGGTTTTCGGGACCGTCTGCCTCGGGGTCCCGCTGGACGATGCCATGGAACATTGTTAATGTGAAGATGGTTGGCAGCGACAATGAACGCATCGTGCAGGAACTTGTCAGCATGCGTGGGGGAGTCTTGCGGGGCATATTTGCGCATATGAGCCAGGGCGACGCGGAAGACCGGCGTAGAACAGCCGCTGGAGATGAGAGGAGCAGCAATAGGGGCGGGGTTGGTCTCTCGAGACATAATGCAGATATGTCGGGCAAAATCATGAATGGAGAGTTTCACATTGGTTGGGTTTGGCAGTCCTTCATGGTGATCCATGGAGTTAGAATGCACGCATGAAACTAAATGTTCATATCCTTTGTCAGCATAACCAAGAGGATTAGTGGTTGCTAGCCACTTGCGGAGGCCTTTTCGGCGTACTGCCGCATGGAGTTCCCCATCGCCGCCGTCCTCTGCCTCCATGTGATTGCAGGCAGCAGTAACAGCTCTGGTGACAAGTGTCTTGACGTCTGCAATATATGCCTGGAGAGCAACCAGTGCAATGATAATGGCATGGCGGAGATTGCTAGAGTATCCAAGGAAGGTGTTGGAAGAGAGTTGATTCACCGAAAGCTGGATGTGAAACTCAGCCTTGTAAGCCTAAAAGACAAGCTGGATGAATGGCAGTGCAGAGGCAGTCAATCCGAAACCACAAACCTCAAAATGGTCAATACCATATGTCAAAATTTGAGAGCGCTTCGAGGCAATGGCTGGGACTTTCATGCTGGTGAGAGTTGGCCAATCTGCAGGGCTGATGGCAACAGGAATAGATGGAGCTGCGGCGAAACGTACAGAGGGAGAAAAGGTGGGGAGGCCATGTTCAAGGAGACTCTGGACCAACCATAAAGGCCTCATGAGACTCGTAGCGATCACCTTGGCATTTCCCGTGTGAGCGTAAGCCAAAGCACGCTCAAGTACTGAACAGAGTTCAATCACTTGAGGAGCAGGTTTAGCGCCTTTCTCAATGAGAGGGCGGAAATGATCCCAAATGCGCTCCAGTAGGGACGTGATGGGATAGGTGGTCCACTGGTATATCTGGGGAAATGCCTGAAGATATGATATGGGGAAAGGAGCGTAGTGAGCATATATGCATACCCACAAATAAGAGCAGCGCACGTCTGAAGTCAATACAAAAAGATGAGGGCGGAGGGCCTGAAAGATGGCGGGATGAGACCAAGAGCTGGCTAAGGGTACCACCATCTCTCTATATATGGAGCTAAGGCAGAAGCATGTTGTCAGCGCCACCGCAATGCACAGTGAGATATTAATATGATGACTTACGCTCCATTGCGCTTATGGCGCTTCAGGGAGTCCAGCTGAAAAATGTAAATATTCTCCAGACGCAAAGCCCGGGGAACATCATTGACTTTGATCTTGTTATCATAGCGTTGGTGAGGGAGATTGAGCCTGCATTCCCTCATCACAATGCGGTGTGTCGTCTGGCTGTGGCCGCGAGAGTAAGCACCTGAGAGGGCGGACGTGATGCGCCCTTGCTGGACATCGTGAAGGTCAGCGGACGGTCTGATGCGGTGGGAGATCTCGTTGTAGAACTGAGAGCCACTGGCGAAGACTACAGGGGGTAAGTCATCAAACTCCTCCACATCTTGGTCCGCAGGCTGGCCATCAAACACATCTTGGTTTTGGTTGGGACTCGAGCGGGAAACAGCATTGCGAATCTTGGACATGAATGGAGCAAAATGAGGCAAGATGGTGTTGCACTGTATGTGACCATACTTTCGCAGGAATGCTTGAGGATAGACGTTGACTATAGGAGCATGAATATCATCATCGGAAATGATATCTGGGTCGAGCGCCATGTTATCGGGAATGAATGTAGAAAATAACTCCGTGATAGTCTCAAGATTAATTAGGACACCACACGGCTTGGTATTGTTGCTGCAGATACCATGAAAACGAGGGATGCGGCGACCCTCTTCATCGTATACGTTGTTCTCCTTCTGGGTCTGAGGGTCCCGAGCAGGCAGATCATCGAGGTTAACAGGTTGTCGGAATGTTGGGTCTGGAGAATCATATATAATATTGTGCGATTCCAGAATCTCCTCATTTGAAACCTCCTGCCAGCTACGGACTGGTTTGCAGCTGGTCGTGATATGAATAAGCTGGTAAGCACTTTGTCAAGACCAGATGGTACGCACGTCAGATCTGTCGCGATTGCCATAGATAGATAGCGAATATTGGAGTATTCCCGTTCGACTTGCCAATTCCTTTCTTCAACACTACGCGCGTCAGGGTTTGCACTGGCGATTGGCTGGTTCTGCCCATAGCGACAGGCTACCGAGAGAGGGACATGTGATTGCAGCCAGCCATCAACCTTCCATGAAGGTGGTGCCTCTCGAACCCACGCCTCCCACTCTGAGGCAATGATTTGGTGAAGTGACTTGAGATCATCGAGACGAAGGGTGAGGGTGGGCTTAGCACTAAATGTAAGTATATCAGCCATTGAATGAGACACATGCGGATCCGTGAATGAGATAGAGTGCAAACTTACTAAAGGTTTGTGACATCCTTGACTTTCCACAATAAGAAATCCTCGTCAGTACCATACGTATGCATGAGGTGAATGGGCATGGTAGGTATTTTTGCTAACGCATAGGCAATGAACATCACAGCCATGCGAAAGTGACGGGATGACAGTCGCGTGTCGCCATGCTTCTTTTCATTGAGCAAAGGAGCTCCATCAGCCACAGAGAGGTCCTCCATGTTGACGAGGGGGCAAAATCCCAGCCACAGCTCGCAGGCGCCGCCGTTGCCAATTGCCATCATAGACCCCGTGGGGTCGAAACCAAGCTTCCCAAACTTGGGTCTGAATTGCCTGGTTTGCAAGCGGAAGTCTAGGGTGACGGTGAACGTGTGATCAGAAATTGTATTAGGGAGGAAAGCATCCAGGCCTATGGCACCCGAGACCACAAGAACAAAGTCAAGGAAATGTCGAGATGCATCCCATAGCAACTTGCCATCGTCAGTGGCATAGGTGAACTGAGGATCAATACGGAGGTTAGTGCGGCGCAGCAAGAAGCTTGCAGCGCCAGCTTTGTCCTTCCTGCGAAAGGACCAGTATTGTCTTGGCCTTCACGAGCAAGGAAGATACCATCAAACACCTCTTGTTGTTGCAGTGGGTCTTCTGATTCAACGCCCGAAGGGACTTCATCTAAGTTGAACGGACTAGTTTCATCGTCAGGGTTTGACAAGAAACCCTCGTCAATATCAAAATCATCTTCACTGCTGCTGGATGCGAGTGCCATGGATCAGTGTATGGAGCTGGTCGCAGCAGCCCAGCGACTTACCTCTCATTGCCATGGTGGGACATAGTGGTGGCAGTGGGTAACTGAGCTTGCTAGGTGCGGAAAATTGGAGGGCTAGAGAGTTGGTTCCTTCATTGTTAAGTGGATTCGGACGGGACTGGCGCGTCAGGGTCGATGGCGACCTACTCGTTTGGGAGTCGGACTCCACCGATTCAATGCCAATGAATGCGCTCTATCGCAAGTGGAAGCGAATGAGACTGAACCATTACTAAACAGTTGAAGAGAATGGCCACGATCTGCGTACAGTGTCCATGACCAGGATAACATCATCCTCATTCTAGGGCGAGTTGGCGACTGAGCATGAAGCTGCAGGTCGAGCCTTGCGACAGGAGGAGAGATACAGCACAGTAGCACCAGGGGGTCTTTGCCTGCGTGGGCAGTGGTGCATGCTCAGGCCCTGACTAACATTAATGGGAACCGAACGCCAGCAAGAAGTACGTCAGCAAGGGCCTCTGACAGCGTGGTAGAGGTGTAAAAGTACATAAAAGTACTGTAGCGAGCCGCCAATCTGGTGAATGCTGATTTTGTAGATTGGGCATACCCCTTGGATATCTTTGTTACTTTAAACTACGTCATTCATTATCATCCTGCAAGCGAATATTACGTAAGTGAGTAACTCAGGCCACCGTGTGGCAAGTAATGAAGAAATAGTCGATTTCCACTGGAGCTGTCTTTTACACTCACCGGAATATTAGCGACTCATCCACGCCACCAAAATTCCCCAAATCCAAGAAGCCTTGGCTGATAAGAGCTGTCCAGGCTGCAGAAGGCCCACCAAGCGCATCTGTATGCGGAAGGCAACAAGGCCTGGTTGAGAAGAGGATTTTAAGGTCAGATGACGCAAGCTTGTCGGGTAAGTAATGAGTGTTTTTGTCAAGTTCTTTTTATCATTTATTACTGCTGTTGGAACGCAGACGGTGAGGTATTAGCCAGCAAAACGAGGACCCCAGAGCGTGTGCACGGGGCCCCCAGTGAATTCAGGTACAAATAGATAGTAACCTAAAAAATAAACGCCGCGCTAGTGCTATCGAGATGATGGGAGGGAGTACAAAGGGTAGGTGCGCAAAAATAAGACCCTAGCGTGACGAGAACCTCAAGTGAGAAGAGGCGAAAGAAATAAAGAGACAACATACCTAGTGAGACGAGAAACTCGAGTGAGAAGAGGCAAAGAGCCCCTTTACACATCGTCTCACTAGGTATAGGTCGCCAGCTCCACTAAAGGAGGTGGCAGTAAGGACTGCCGAAATTGCAATAAGGATTGCCGAAGGGGACAGTAAGGACTGCCGAAAACCCGACAGTAAGGACTGCCGAGGTGGCAATGAGGATCGCCGACTTGACAATGAGGATTGTCAAGGTGGCAGTAAGGACTGCCGAGAGGCACAAAAAACATGTCGAAGGATGCACGGGGCATCAGCCAATAGAGGCTAAGGATCAAACTCAAAGCAAACGGGTTTCGGAGAAACCCGTTGGGCAAAGCTGCTAAGAAACGCGTTCACCCAATTACCCTGGTATAACAAGATTAAACTCGACTAACGTATGGGGGGTTCCGACAAAATGTAAAAATAAATTTCTGTAGCAAATTCAAATTTCGTGCCTCGTTTCTGACCATGAAGTTGAGTCACACTGATCCAAACTTGCGTCATACTAGCACATGTACATACACTTCATTGACCTCTCAGTGATGCATCGATGCGAATTCATGCTTTCAAGTGTCAGTAGCTTTTAGTTTTGTGAGTCTGTCCGTGTCCTTCTGTAGGTGAGCAGGCTCAGTAGCATACTGCACAGGTACATAATGTACACATCGAACAACTATGGTGCGACCTCATAAAGGGATTTGGCGCCAAGTGGACGGACTTCCTTCAGAGCCTTGAAGCACATGATGGCCTCAATGCCGATCCAGACAGTCATATGTGGCTTTCGCACCACCTCTTCCTAGATGCCATCAACGAGAGGATGCCTTAGAACGGGCGGAAGCACCAGGAAGCTGCGCAAGAGCGTATCAATGAACGCCAAAGCCATCATACTCTTGGAGAACTCCCCAGACAACTACCAGCACAGTGTAAAATTGCCCGTCACGAAGTACAGTAACAGGGATCTCGGAATCATGGCAGTAAAAGAAGAAAAAGTGACAGATACGAGCAGCAAAATGATCTGAAACCACAGATGAAAGATAAATTCCATGAGACGTTGTTCAATTGTATTTCTATGACTGAAAATGTATCGAGTATCCACGTATCATGTACATATAGCATGCGAACAAAATGCGGAGTGAAAATCCACGAGTCGGGGATGGATGCTTGCACCGTTACCGATAATGTGTAGTTTGTGCCACAAGTCGACACCAGTGGAGCTCTGGAGGCCAGCGGCTGTGAAAAAGAGGGAAGTTGTCAATAGAACATTGTGCAACCGACGACAGTCAAAATGGATAGCGTCGGGGGCAGAAAGGAATTGGCCTCGTGGCAATTGGCAGAATGGCAGAAGTCGGCAAAAAGTGCTGTGAGCTCTTTTCAACTATGTTTCTACTACGGCAAAAATAGTTCTGACTACTACATTGAGGCTTCTGATGTCAAAAGTGCATCGATATTCCACCCTGATGCACTCTCTGAGCCTCAACTGAGTACATCAATCTCTTCAATGAAGCCAGTTGGCGTGACACCTTTGTCAACCCTCTCTAGCTCACTTTCAGGAAGACTCCTTGCATGCTTGGTGTATGTAATATGATACCTTTAGCTACCTTTTCCCTCATTTATTTTCTCACACCAGAGCGGATCCCAAGTTTCTCAAAAGGAATGTAACGCAAAGGAAGAATTGACAACAGAAGGGCAACAGAATCAACAACAGAAGAATATCAATTCAGTTCTAGATCTCGAGCCGCTCATCGAGCGGAGCTTCTATCATGTAGCGTAGTACTTACGGTAGTTGCAGTAGTTGTGACTCAGAGATCTTGCAGAGTTTAGCTTGGACAGATCTAGAAATTAACTTCCTTAGAACTTCGAAACTTATCCCGATATGATGATCGTCGGTGTCTGGCAGCTGAGTGGCAAGCGAAGCTCGGCGCTCGGGTCTCAGGCCTCAAGGCCTCGTGGTTCAAAGGTTTATGGATGTATCCTTGATCGTCGGCCTCCATTGGTCATTTCTCACAACTTATCACCACAATTTAGAAGAATGGCGTAAGTGACATTAATATTGATAATGATAAGTGACTGACTATTCTTCACAGAGAGAAGTGTTTGAAACTTGGGCACTTATGGTGATCTGCAAATGCACCAATGCTATTCGAGGCTCCTGCTGAGCCTGAGCACACGCCACCCACGCAGGCAAAGACCCCAGTACTACTGCGCCTCATCTGTCCTCCTACCGCAAGGCTCCACCTGCAGCGTCATGCTCAGTCGCCCTAGAATGAGGATGATGTTGTCCTGGTCATAGACAACGTGCGCAGATCGCCGCCATTCTCTTCAGCTATTTAGTAATGGTTCAGTCTCGTTCGCTTCCACCCGTGATATGGTGCATTCATTGGCGTTGAATCGGTGGTAGTGATGTGCAAGGAAGCCCTGGCCCGGCCCATGCCGGGCCCAAATAGGCCAGGCCCAGCCAGCTTTCAGTGACACTGCCATGGAAGCCTTGGAGTGTACTCTATTTTTGTCTTTCGCACTTCTGACGAAGTACCACCAGTATAACAAATGCCGAGGTCCAACGATCTGTCAACTCCACGTTCGTCTGGTATCGCAACTCAGCTCTTACCATAGTCTACCTGTCGGATGTTTCGCCTTTGTCGAAGACTGGCACCCTCGCAGATGATTCAGTGGAGTCCGAGTCTGAATCGAAAAGGTCGCCATCGACCCTGATGCACACACAGGTCACACCAATCGCGAATCCACTTAACAATGAAGCAAACCAACTCTCTAGCCCTCCAATTTTCTGCACCTGGCAGGCTAAGCTACCCACTGCCACTACTACAACAATGAGAGGTAAGTTGCTGGGCTGCCACAGTCAGCTCCACATGCTGATCAGTGACACTCGCATCCAGCAGCAGTGAAGATGATTTTGATATTGATGTGGATTTCTTGTCAAACCTCGTCAACGTCAAGGACTTCTGTGGCTGATGTTTAGTAAGTTCGCACTCTATCTCATTCATGGATCCACATGCGCCTCATTCACTGATTGGTGTGCCTACATTTAGGGCTACACCCACCCTCACCCTTCGTCTTGATGACCTCAAGTCACTTCACCAAATCATTGTCTCAGAGTGGGACGCATGAGTTCAAGAAGCACCACCTTCATGGAAGGTCGATAGCTGGCTGCATTCGCATGTCCCTACCTCAGCAGCTTGTCGCTATGGGCAGAACCAGCCAATCGCCAGTTCAAACCCCAATGAGCACGGTGTCATGCTCTCCTGATATCGCTAAGGTTTAATCATTACACATTGCCCCACATCTTGGTTGAAACTGAAGACTAACTTGAAAAGCCTATCGGGCAAATCCCAGTCTCCTCCCTGCGGGGATAAATGAATATTTTTCCGCACCAAAAAGGAACATACCTGTAGCGCCTTGAACATATTGGTGAATGGCTGCATGCGAATATTGAAGTGGCAAATGATCATTGACCTGCACTGTCTATGATGATTTCGCGTTCAATTTGATGTGCGCCGTCAAACTTCAATACCACCAAATTGTTGGTTCTGCATCGAATGTCTGCCTGTGTTAGATCTATCAGCAGCATGTCTCTCTGGAATTGGAGAGCTGATCAAACCATCCTGGCCGCTCTAACTCCCAGTGAGCTGCTCTACAAGTGATTCACCGCTTTCATGAAACTATGACTTCAGAAGTTCACAGGCAATATGTATTATCCCTCGAATGAAACCGCGCAACCTGACCTTCAAGGCAAGCATTATGTATGTATCGAGATTGTCGTGTCACGATGTACGCACAAGGACTTCTGAGCCACTCTTGGGCAAGGCTCACCCGTAAGGTGGACATCTCGACACAGTCAAGTCCCTTGTTTCTTACTACCCCATTTCCTAGTTCTTCGAAACAACATCTAAAAGCCCATTGCCCTGTTTGTGCCTTGCCATCGCATCATCGTGTCAAATATGGATATGCTTATTGGCTGATTCTTCAGTAAATGGGGTGCAAGCAAAAACAAAGACTGAGGAGGTGGACATGAGAATGATCCTGGAGCCTGGGTTGTGGTGGAGATACCTTTCAAAAGTGGGTGTTAGATATCTACACAGTATTTGTGGCAGTTTGTAGTGTAATACTAACTTTATGGGTGACGTGAATTGTCGACCATCACGAGAGCAAGTGCTGAGATGATGTCCCTGCACTTGACTCATTTCCGCTCAGAACGATTTAGATTCTGGGATGAGGCTCCATTAGTAGGCTCCATTCCCTTTGCCCATTGATTGAATACTACCGCTGATCAGAACGTGCAAGCCAAGACCAGAGCAGAGTGCTCTCACCACTATGACCCACATATCCTCTCGGATCTTTTCGATCTCAGATTAATTACATAATAAAAAGAACCTCACACGCTGTGAGCTTCGCAAAAGCCTTCAAGTTGGAAGAATCAGTATATCATATATCACTCATCATGTCCACGTCTACATTCACTGAGACGCTCACCATCAACAGGCTCTCATCGAGTCCCTTCAGCCCTGCATCGCTCAGGAAGCGACACCGGTCTACTCACCGGGAGGAGGCTATCAAGCCATACAAGCTGCCTTCACCCTCGCGGGGGAGACGATCAGCAGTCACCAGGAATTCTATCACTCAAGCCACCCCACACGAGGCAGAAGAGGTCAAGCCTGTTGTGACTCCATTTTCTGCTGCTGGAAGTCCATCGGATCAATTGAATAATTTTCTTGGCCAAGAGGCTGGCTGTAACATACCTGCCGCAGGTAATAAATTCGACTCATATTCGTCATAAAACTAATCATGTAAATTTTCAAGCCACCTGTAACAAGGTACTGAGGTTTATAACGCAGCGAAATCGGAAGATATATTCTGCCGTATGTCTTTCGTGATAGGCATCAATGGTCCCTCACCTCATCCTTAGGCATTTCGGGATATCACAGAAGAGGTTTACAATCGCATATCGTGTATCATTGAAACATTACCTCAGAAACCCAGGTATTTAGACTATCATTATTTCTCACATGTCAACGCGCACTCAATTAATGTAGACTAGCTTATAATCGCGACACCCTGAAACTCACTGTTGACATGCCTTCCAGCGTCCATGAAGCTGTGATGAAAGTTCTTAGTCCAGGAATGGAACACGTAGATGCTTTCCTCCGGTCTCTCCTTTCTGGAACATGGTTAGATTCTGATTCCCATACCAACCTAACGATCAAGGCAGAAGGATTCGAATGCATACCGGATCTAGCTCATATTATCACCGCCCTCAGTGACCCCCCACTCAAAGCCATTCTCGTTGTCTGCGAGGTGGCCTTATCACAACCCAGGGCTAGCATACTCCAGAAGTTCAGGGACATCATCGAGGCATATCCAGGGATTGTAATGCTCTTCATGATTGACATTGCTCAAGTCCAATACCAGGCACCCAAAACCCTGAGCGCAGCATGGAAGACACTGCGTCTGGAAGAGAAGGCTCGTTCAGAGCCCAGTTTTCTTTCAATTCGCACAGGAGAGCGATCATTGAATCAACCCATGAGTATTGTGGTGGAAGAGCACTCTTGGTGTGCCCTCTCTAGTGTGTATGTTAAGGTCTGGGTCAGGGGTGATCATCCCATAAATGTAGACACCCAAGATCCAGCGCTTGTGGCAAGTGGAGTAAGCTACATCACCACCTACTGGTTCATGAACTGACACAGAAGGCTCTCTGCAACAGGATTTATTTCCGACAAAGACAATTGATGATGTCACAGTCATGATCGAGAAGGGATTGTCCCTCATGAGGAACCGCTATGCAGACTTAGCCCTCCACGCCTGCCCAAACATTGATCTTACCGCCCTTCGTACCACTCACATCCCATCTCCCTTCTCATGGGATCACATGCTTTCCAAGCTCGCACTCGCCAGTATGACCTTGGCTCATGAACGATATGTCAATTGGTATGATGTGGTACCTAAAGGCAGGTGCAGTGCAGATAAGACGCTCAGTACGAATGAAGGACCATGGATGTATACGCGCTCACGCACTGGTGCCACTCGTGGTAGTCATGCAACACTTGGCCGAGGTCGTTTACTGCGACGCCACCGTGGATAGATTACCGCCCTGAAGTTGCTGTGATGCTCATCTCGCATTTATTATTGACATTGTACTTCTATCATGCCATTTTTGGACCTCATATGATGTATAACACACGCCCGGCAGCAACGGAAGCTTTCAGTGCATGTTTCAATACATAAAACGGACAAACTGTCCAGTTCCTACTAACTTTTACTAGTTTTCTTAGGTACTTAGTACTGTTGTTATGTACTGTTATTCCCGCTGGCAGTAGCAGGTTTAAAAATGTGATTACTGGCCCAAGACATGGTTGTCTCATATTGAACATACTGGACAGGAGGAAATCAGCAATAGTACCCCGTACCAATGAAGTACTGACGAGCATCCTCAGCTGGGCCAAAGTACGCCATTTTCCCCTCTGCAATCACACATACATTGTGGAAGAGGTCGTACAGTTACTCTCCTGCTTGGTAAATAGACATGACGGTGGTAAGATGAGCTATATCAGTGCCAATATGTAGCGTCTGAACAAACTCGAGTGCAGTGGACGCGTCGAGACCACGAGTGGAGCTAGAATAATATTGTCATCAGCACCGTTGCCAATGGACAACAAATAAAAACTCACTTGTCCCGCGCCCCAATGAGAGCACGGCAAGGAAGTGCTTCTGCGATCAAGACACGTTTCTTTTCGCCTCCTGAAACGCCATGAATAGCAGCACCGCCGACAACCGTGTTTCGGTCATGACGAAGACCGAAGATACGAACGAGGATGTCAACCGCATCACGATTAAACTGTATCGGATACCTGCTTCGGGCTAGAAGGTACTCCGAAGAAACCGTCCTCTGCACTTTGTGTACAACGAATGAACCAAGTAAGGTCAAGAAGTGACATCCATGCAAGCTCGTGTTGTGTTCGTTAAACAGCAAAGAGGGTGACTACGTCCGTTGGCTGGTCAGCTGGTGGGCGCAACTTGGTTGGTGGTGGAGTACTAGACGGTGGGGACAGACAAGTCATGGGTGGCAGTGCGCTAACTGTCGCTGGTGATGGTGAGCTAGACGGCGCGAATGACATAGTTGATGATTAGACAGGGCGGGCAAACGAGAGAAGGATAGTGGTTATGACAAACTCTCCCCCAGTAACTCCCGGTAACGCTGACAGACTGGACACAGACCTACATAGACGCTGAGTCTGCGTCAAGCGCAGACCTCACACAGACTCCCCATTTCCTGGATGTCCTCAGAGATCGAAGCCAAACATGTCAAGCTCGCAGAACTTCGAAAAGCCAGGGCAGACCGGCAGCAGGCAGAAACTGAACGAAGGCAGAGGCTCGTCCATTTCTATGCACTCTTCACTACGCACTCCAGCTCATCCTCATCATTCTATCTTACCTTCTCTAGCCCGGTCCTTCAAGCGGAGCTCGCCGCGATGTGGACGACCTCGTCAACCAGCTTGTGGGGGGCCACAGCGGCCTAAACACAGGTGGGGACGTCACACCCTCTTCATCCCTCCCCAACACCCCACCTCGACCAACTGCAAATCTGCTCTACGGCTCAGCGCTTTCACCGTCTGGAACGGTGAGCAGCCAGAGTGATGTTGGGAGTGATAAAGTTAGTACAGGTACGACTATGGTGGGGATGATGGAGCATGTTGATAGGGATGTTTCGTAGTGGTTTGGGGTTTCTTTGAGAGGGTGGTGCTGTGCTGACGCTGTATTTGAAGGGTCTTGACACTGCGCTTCATACTAGACCTTATTAATGTGGAGCGAGAGTGGCAGGATTATCAGAGGCAGGTTACGGAGGAGCAAGACGCTGATGTGGTTCATAATTGGGAGTGTTGGCCGCCACGTCTCACGCTAGCACAAATATGCAAACCATCAACTCAAAAGTCCATATTTCAAGGGCCTTGGCCCTCAGATATCATTGGTGAACCTGCAGATCATCGTAAGTGCCCAAGTTTCAAACACTCCTCCCCGTGAAGAATATTCAATCACTTATCATTATCAATATTAATGTCAGTTACCCTCTGTCCTTGTCAATTGTGGTCGTGATAAGTTGTGAGAAAAGACTGATGGAGGCCCGACGATCGAGGATGCATCCCATCATATCGGTATAAGGTTTGAACTTCGAACTTCCAAGGAAGTTGATTTCTGACTTAGTAGATCTGTTCAAGCTAGACTCAAGATCTCTGAGTCACAACCACCGCAATACCATAAGTTCCATGCTGCATGGCCGGTTGCATAAAAGCTCCGCTCGATGAGCGGCTCGAGATCTAGAATTGACGTATTGATAGAAACCAAGAATCTCTGGCAATTCACGTTTGCAAGTGGTTCATACACCTACAGCTGTAATCAACATGGGCGGCCGCAAACGCAACTCATCCGCGGATGAGAGACCAACGGTATGTCCACACGATCGGCGGATCAGACATTATCATGCCAAAAGACAAGGCAGCTGATGCATAATGGATGCAGGTAAAGGAGGTGCGTGCAAAAATAGATAAGCGCCCAGTGGAGGCAAATACGCCAGCAAATGACCCAGCTCAGGCAACTCAAAAAATGGACATGCAGCTTGCAAAGTGCAGGCTGGGTGTGGCATATATTGATATCGTCAAGATCCAGAATCCACTGCTGTTTGGCAAATACAACAACCGTCCACAGGTGGAGAGGGAGGTGAACAAGCTGCTCGCATCCTTCAAAAAAGAAGGAATCCTTGCGATGCGAGGAAGACACTGCTATACCGATTATGTTGTCAAGCACACGCCTGAAGAGTGGTTTGCGCCTTGCACTCAACTTCAACGAGGAGGAGGTGCCGCAGCTGCAATTGAAGGATGCGCATGATATTGTGGTGGCATCTGGACAGCATCGTGTCACTGCACTCAAGAAATACTCAAAGAACCTCATGGATGAAGTTGCCTCTACCAAGAAACGCCGCCACAAAATCGGTGAGATGAAGAATCCGACTGAAGAGCACGTCGCCGAGTATAACTGCCTTCGCAACGAGCTTGGTGAACTGAAAGGCGCATTGATTCTAATGGGAAAGTGGGGAGTAATAGTATACGATGAAGGTAAGCCGTCAAGTGTCCTACTCGATGCATGGGCAGATCCAGCAGCCTGGTACTGTCATGACCACTGCTTGATGACGTATCCACAATATGGATGTGGATGGTAGGGCAGGGATGGAACTATGCCAATGTCAGTGTGACTGGCGAACCCTGCCGCTGGAACAGTTGCAGTGGAGGCATGTGCGTTTGGAGCCAATATATTAATGGATATCTACAGACGCAGTTTTAGCGCATGGCAACCCCTTGGCAAATCATTTGTGCCGAAACAAGATATTGCATGAATACAAGGAAACCACTGAGGAGGTATTGAGCAGTATCTTGCTATCGGTGAAGGCAGCGTACAATAATGCACCGAAGGAAGAACGAGTTGCAGCAGCACTTGGCGAGCTGCGGCTTCAGCGCGACAATACTGAGAGGCAGAAAAACACGCAGTTGACCAAAGTCCTCAGCTACGAGAAGCTGGTGTTGACGCTTGCCCTTGATCTCCTGCCCTTGGGATCGCACTTTCGTCGTCGCAAAGAGTTCTGTATCACCTGGCTGGCTCAATCGATCGATGTTGTGATGGGGGTAAGCCATGTCCGAATACTTAGTACGCACAGTTGGACCTTACATGTCGTTACAGATGTTCATCCAGTTTATTCAAATCCACAGTCACATCCTACAGCTGCTCGCATCCAATGATGCATTCCCAGACTACGCAACAGTGAGAAACACAATTGCGGCCGCATATGATGAAGGGTCAGACCGTGACATGGCTGTCACACAACTGAAGGAGTGGCGCCAGATGATATACGATAGCACTGTGGACCCAGATGTTGCCGTTTTCAATGATGTCTTCGACGACATCTCCATCTACATTGAGGAGTAGTTCCAGAACATACCTCTAAAGGATATTGGGACCAAGGCCCCCAACTATACCGCCAGCCTGGAAAACTACTCCAACTACCTAGTCAGCAAGCTGCGCTCCAAATGGCACCTCTCAAGAGACGCGTCGTTCCAGCTGGCTAAGCGACGAACAGGTGAGTTGTATAATAAATCAAGTATGCGCCCGAGATCATGCCGACACATTCATTAGAGGAAAATGCTCGTTTGGCTGAAGAAGCTGCTCTGAAAGCAGCATCAGCCGTCCCGCCGCCGCCAGATTCAGAGGCAGACAAGATGACGTTCACCGAAACCCCAGAGTTTGAAACGACATACACTACGAATGTTACGACAAGGAATGCTTCTACCAGCATTGCGAAGACTGCATCGACAGGTATTTCCAAGAAGAAGGTTAAACCAAAGCTCACTGCAAAGGAGAAAAAGGAGCGATCGGTGAGCATTGATACAAAGAGATTCCTCTTTTGATTTTTGATCGTTTCTGCAGCTTTCACTTGAGAAAATAGTAACGTCTCTTCCTCTCGAGTTTCAGGGTAGCGATCCGGTATGTATACTCAATGATGATACGAGACTGTTTATTGAAGGATAGACGTTCCAGGGTCTTCGACGTAACATGGAATCTGTGATAGAATTCATGATGGACAGCGATGGACGAGGTATCAAACGTGGGTGAACCTTCTCGTTGCAGGATACATTGGCTCACTAGTCCTTGCTCGCAGTCATCGAGCTCATCAAACCTCCCGATCTCAATCAGGCACCGGTCAACAAATGATTGATTGCTTTAGTGAACCGGAAAATTGTCCAAAGGAAAACAGTACTGTATGTCACAGCCATTCGAAGAAAACCGCGTTCTCCTAATCTTCGAACAGGGCACAGTACTTTACCATTGGACCTGATTATCGTGAGATCCGGTGTAGTGACGTATGGATGCTATCCAACATCCCTGGTTCTCTTGCCCTCTTAGATTTCCGCCATATCCGTTTTTTCTGCGGTGACCACGCATGACTTATTCGATTCGATCGGTGCGAGGTGAAGTGAGGAGCATTTCGGACACCTAATATTCTGAGCCGGGGAGGGTGGGTCACCCAAGAGCAGCGCGCTACCAGGTGCACACCTATAATCAGGTTAGATGCGCGGATGTGACTTCCGCATGAAGGTCTAGTTGATAGGTCCTACCACGTTTTACATGACTGCCGTTATGATCTTGCTTTGGGCATGTGCGTTCTTCATGGATATTGTGGGCGTGAATTTTGCTGAGCGTTGGTTTTTTGCTATCTGATGATCAGTTTGTCATCGCATGTAGGTGCATTCCTAGCCGGTATTATTGTACCAAGGGAGGGCGGTCTCGCCATTGCTTTGACGGAAAAGCTAGAAGATATGGTCTCTATTATATTTCTGCTTCTGGCACGTTCATTTTACATCTCCCAGTCTGGTCATTCATGCATTGTAGTATCTTACCACCAAGGCTGAACGTTGAACACTAATCTGGGACTCCTTGGTAATGGTCGGCCATCTAAAACGCCTCGTTTCTTATTTTTGAAATATGAATTTACACGTTACAGGCATTACTTGGGCTTTTACGATCGCCATCACATGCCTTGCATTCTTTGGGAAGTTTGGTGGATGTACAATTGCCTCAAGACTATCTGGTTTCGGTTGGCGTGAAACCGGTACAATTGGAGCGCTCATGAGTTGTAAAGGGCAAGTACTCGAGCATTTTGATGTTCTAGTCTGCTAAGTCATATTACCTAGTTGAGTTGAGTTGATCGTGCTTAATGTCGGTCTCTCCGCTGGCATCTTGTCTCGAAGGGTCTTCTCCATGTTCGTGCTGGAAGCTTTGATGCTCACATTCATGGCTACCCCACTCGTCACAGCATTGTATCCTCCAGAACTGCGTGCCATGGCCACTTCAGACGGGGCTCCTCCCCAAACTCGTGATGAGGAAGGCGGAGAATTCAATTCAGACAAGAAATCTCTTATGAACGAGCAGCAATGGCGGTATCGCTTTACTGTCGTTCTCGACAAACTCGAACATATGCCGTGCATGATGGCCCCCACGCAGCTCGTCCGTCCTCCTAGGTCGAGGGGATGATACTGGTGTTTATCGTGCGCTTGAAGCGGGTGAGAATGCTGGTGTGAGGGTGGAAGGTGCAATGGATCTGCGGGGTTGTGGGAAGAGCGTGCGTGAGATCTGGGAGGAATGTGATGTCCTCCATGGGTCAGGTGAACGGCTTGTAGGTCGAGATGGTAATGCCATTGCACCCCATTCGTCAGGAGCTGGATCAGATAGATCATTCATCAGCAGGGAAACCCATAAAGAAGGAAACGATACGTACTCGGAGAACTGGCTCACAGCGATAGGCCGAATCCTAGACCATCTGTTGTACTCGCGAACTTTGATTCTACTGTGGGTGGAACGCTCTCGAACGCGCCTGCAAAGAAATACAGGTCAGTTTTGAGCTGGTGAGATCTTCAGAGGTGAAAGAACGTACTCCAATCTCCCTCATCGGCATGAATATCAATCAAACCACCGTTCCACAAACGACTACTGCCTCGTTAGCGACCTCTTCAGCAAGCTGCGCAGCAAGCGTAGGTGTCAGGGCTTTATTTCCACCCAGTTGCAGACCTTGGCTTCTTGATGGATTCACGGAGGGAGAAGCAGACGACAAAGACAAAGGACTGGCGCGCCCATTGAGATTTGGTGCCAATGTTGATCTGTCGATAGTACTCAAGATCGTCGTTTGCATGCCAGTAGGGGCAAGCTGTGCGGTACATCTTTGTAAGCCATCAATTTCAGGAAAAGCAAATCAAACGTACCTTTTTACCAAGGGACGATACAGCCTACCCTGTGAGAGTGGATGCTGCGTCCGTCGCTGAGTTCACTAGGCCGGCTTGGGTGAATGCACCTGGAAGCCTCGCAGGCAGATCTTCCTCACCCTCTTCTGTGGATGCTGTCTCCGGCTGTGAAAAAAGGGTACGTAAGTAATGCAAACTGGGTTATGGACTGCAGATCTACCATAGTCGAAGCGTGAGCTTCTAAACGCTTGACGAAAAGCTCGATAGCTTTGAAGACCTAATCACGAACTAACCTGTACGTTTGCAGCGATCAACATGTGTCTGGGTAGTGAGAGGAGTGAAAACTCACTTTTCTTTATCCAGCGTAGCCCCTACAATATTAGCTGAAAAAACTTTACGAGCCACGTCCTCCATCTCGAAGCACTCCATCTCGAAGCACTCCGGAGTTGCCATGAACGCCATAACACCCGCCACACGAGCATGGTCAAATGAATCCCTGAGCCCCATGCTAATCGCGGGAACGAGAACTTTACGTTTGGCATTGTACCGTAGGGAAGGGCCCAGGCGGCCAATAAGAATGCACGTGTGAGGGCGGATGGAGGCTTCTGGGTCTGATTGGAGGCGGGCGAGGTGGCGGAGGTTGTTGTTGTTGAGTATGCGGTCAGATAGCTGTACAAGTCGTCAATAGGGACATTGTACACAGCTTAAACTCAGCCCACCTTGGGAGAGAGCAAAACGATAGCGCGGACAATAGCTTCTCAAATGACGACGACAGTATCAGTGAAGTCAGTTTGCTGCGTAGATGAAGTGAGCTGCATTCCAACGGTGGATGAAACACCATACCAAGTTTGGCCAAATCTTATCGGCCACTGTTTTCTTATCCAGTTTCTCGGCGAAGTCGGGAAGACTGTTGAGGAGTGCGATGCGCGTACCCTGGTCAGCACTTGCAAAAAGTTCGACGAAGGGTGCAACAATGATCGAGCCGTAGTCGTCTGGTGCGATGTTCTTTCCGAATTGGAGGATGAGAGGGTCAATGGTTGCTGCTGAGGCACCGCCGAACTCGAGTGCGGAGGCGAGGCATGGGAGAATGCGATAAGAGACAAATTTTTGGGGAAATGAGGAACCGAATTCCTTCAGCGTGCTACACATCTGCGTCACTAAATAGTCAATATGATAATTCGAAAGCTAGCACGTACCGTAGCAAGGATGCCTTATCAGATTCACTACTGAGAGTGAATCCGTCCGGCCCAGCCCAGAGCTTGAGGAGCCGGTTGTTTACGAAAAATCCATGGCCTTCTCCATTCGACTCTGCCATGCCGAATTTGGACGAACATTGCCATGGGTGGAAGAAGCAGAATCATTCAGAAACGCAAGAGCAACCTGACTCGGGATGTAAGTAAGATTTGACGCAGATGGAAAGAGCAATTCTAACTGAAATTCCCAAATCAGCCAGTCCTCCCGCTCGCGTGGACCATTGGAGGTTGATTGGGACAGTGTGAGGCAAGTGCACATGTGGGTGTGGCAAGGCTGTGGTGCAGTGTCAAATGCGATCGAATCTTCTGACTTCAAGGCTTGAAGCCTGAGGAATATATATGGAGATAGGGTTATAAGGGATCATTGATGTTGAACGTCAAGGACTGCTTGTGGGATGCAGTTTAGTACTTACGTCATATTTATAGTTGTACATGCCCTCGATCCTGGGCCACGACTGGTCACTGCAGTCTAGTAAAACCTTTGACCATTCGAGATGTCCTTAAAGCCAGACCGCAGAAATCGTTCCTGGGCCAACCGTTTACTAGCCGCGCTCTTTCGTCTATTCATGCCAGAGGAGGCTCCTCCTGAACTCCTCCTCCTCCTGTTCCACAGCAGCCTTAGGCCGGGCGGTACTACTAGTATGCCGGTCACAGATTGGTACTCGTGGATGGTCGATGATAAGCCTGATAATCGCTACCTCATGTGTTTGCTCAGTCACATTGATTACTGCAAATGCACTGGTGGCGCCGAACATGAATTTCTTTTACTCTATTTCAGACATTGGATCTCTTCAGCAGAGGCTGTTGTATGTGTCGACCGCACTGTGGAACTAGCCAATGGCTCTAGACAGTCATCGGAAATCATCTCTCCCTCTCCCTCATTGAAAGACACTGCTGCTTCCGACCATGCACTTCTTCTCGGTTCACCTGACGATGCAGTCAGACACCTCCGCTCTCAATATGGGCACTACAAGAAACTCTGTATGCTCACGTTTTCTTCACCTTCCGCACCTTCAGTACTCCAAGTGGCTGCTATTCTATGCCTCGTCCATCAGCAAGCCACCACTTGTATGGGAGGCAATGCTATTGGTATTCTGATTCCGTGTGGATGAGCTTGAAGAACATCTTTGTTCAGAATCAGGAATCGTGCAAAGATCATGGTGCACGCGCTCGTTACTGCGGAGTCACATTAGGACCATCGCCTGCCACTGTCGAGGCTGTTTGCGCGGCTTTTCTGCCAGAGTGGCAGAAGACAATAGATAAGCTCGCGCAGATAAGACAGCGCCGTGAAGCAGAACCAGCACAGGTAAGCTATTCTCATCAAATATGATCTTCGTTCATTGATGGTAATGGTCTTGGCAGAGTCGACAAGAAGGATTCGCAGAAGCAGAGGTGGGCTATTCTTAGAACGTATATCTTCATTTGTTGATGATACTTGTCTTTTGGCAGCAAGCTGCAGATGAACGGGATCGCCGAGCACAGGTGGGCTACTTATTCTCAGCAAATATATTTTTGTTTGTTGATTATGGTTCTTGTCCAGGCTGAAATTGAGCAACTTCGCGCAAGGGTTGCAGCTTTGGAGGGAAAAACAACTGCCAGTGCTATTTGATTCAGAATGCCTTGCACAGCCTTGCCTGCATTCCTTACTTCATGTTCCTTCATTCTTTGGTTCCATTTCCATAGATCATGGTCTCACTTTGTAGTTCGCCCTCAGTATAGTAACCCGGTTCCGCAACATACTGATGTAGACTCTAATCATATTGACGTGGGTGGCAGTTAACTATAGAACCATGAAGTGATACCTAGTAGTAGGTATGGGGACATCGAGAATGTCTACCTCAGATTCATCGTTTTCGAGTTCATTGTCATAGACTGGCAAGGCGGATCAGCCCTCTTCTTTTTTCAGAACCAGCCAAGGCAAAATAAGAGTGCGTATGGTCGTGTTCTGTCGTCTACACCAACAGTATCACCCTAACGAATGAAATAGCCAGATCTAGTGAGCCCAAAAGACGAAAACAAACATAGGTGACTTGTCCGAGAGGAACGTCACTGACTTGCGCAGCCTGTCGTTTCGATTGTTGAGCCTTTTGCTTCCCCAATATGTCTGATGACAGCCAGATGCCATTGATAAAGGTCCTGACATCAAGCAAGCGAGAAGATGAAGAGCTTTCTGCAAGAGCAAGTTCAAAGCAAATTGAGGACCGTGTACAAAAAAAACTTGTAGATGCGCTCGTAGTTCGCAGGCTTATTGCTCCGCTGGCCCGTACACATAATCTCCGAACAAGAATTAGGGGAGCTCAAAATTCGATGCTCACGTTTATGCTTATCGTTGCCTGTGCTAAGTGCTTACACCCCCCGTTCTCACCGATTTGTACTGTTGAGTAAACAAGTCAAAATACGTCTTATATTCACCAGACTCTTGCACGCATGGTGCATCCGCAGGACTGCCATAGTACTAGGTGCGCACCTGATAGCACACCGCTCTAGGGTGGCCCACCCTCCCCGACTCCGAATATTAGGAACTTCTTGGTCGGAAGCCGTATGAGGAGTTTGGGGTTGTTGTTCGACTCAAGGAGCAAGTAAGAGTCACCGATCCAGATTGGTTAGACTTGCTGCAGCAACATTGGAATGCAGTCATGGCACAAGCAGAGTGCTGAAGAAACGGAACTCAACTGTTAATATGCGCTGCATACGACATGTTCCAAAACCGGCCTCTAACGCTGTCAGAGCGCTTTGCAGTGACTACAAAGCCAAAGAGGAGGCATGGCGGAAAGCGAGATGAAAGGGCTGTACTACCGAATAGAGTGGAATTAGCAATTGGAATGCATGTCATGGTGACTTTCAACGTGGAAACTGACCTAGACATCGCCAATGGTTCTCGAGGCGAAATAACGAAATCATTCTCGATGAACGCGAAACAGAGTTCTCGCCGACAGCTGCAATCGTGGAACTGACATATCCACCAGTATATGTTCTTATTAAGTTGAACCGTACAAAATTCAGCTTGATCTGGAGAAGAATACATTATTGTTAGTTCCAATGGAATGCATATTTACTACTATCCACGGGAATTAACCAAAATCCATAAGAAGATGGCAGCTGCCTCTCACACCAGCATACTCGTTCACGGACTATCGGTCACAAGGTCAGACCATCAATAATGCCATTATAGACATTACGACACCACCTACTGAGGCGCTTACTCCATTCAATGTTTACGTCGCACTGCCACGAGCTCGTGGCCGAGATGGAGTTCGGTTGTTGCGAGATTTTGACGAGAAATTGCTGAGACACATCCGTCAGAACATTTGAGAATTGAAGATGAAAGGTTGGCAATGATGGATCGGGAGACGAAGCAATGGTGGAAAGAAAAGACACGTGAAGTAGATCACCAGAGAGCCATCCGTCTCAACCAGCCTGGGGGCTTTACAATTGCAGAGATACGGACTGAGCATGTGTGAAACAATACTGAGGTGAAAAGGGCAGGAAAGAGTGAAGCTCATGATACATGTGGTAGGGAAGGCGATAAGCATTGGGAAGGAAATCTAAAATCTAAATCTAAAGGTCAACAAGATCCACTTTTATTTTGAGGGAGGGAATGAGGGCCAGGTATTCCGCTCGCCACTCCTCCTTTGCCATTACTCCAGTACTGAAAATCAGGCTCTCCAGAGGGCAATTTGAGCGCATCAAAAATGCCTTGAACTCCTCATGAGGCCATCCTTCTAAATAGCAAGCATCAAGCAAGCGAAGATTTGGAAGGGAGACAGCATTGAATAGGCTGGAGGGACCAACTGAATCAAAGCAATCAACGCGTAAAGACTGAAGTTTGGCATGGGTAAATGGCTCTGAAGCCTGTAAGTCCACAGATGATGCAGCGCGGACTGTTAAAGAAGAAAGATCCGGGCATAGATGCAACAAGCAGGGGAGTGTATCTGGCCCGCATACCTGCAGGTCAATGTTTGTGAGGTGGGACCATGCCGGGTTGACAGCAGAAAATTTGAAGTCAAAAAACGGCCCAATGAAGTTGAGACTGCGCAGAGTTGGTGGTGGTTGTGACATAAAGTGGGGAATGGCCATAGGAAACTCCTCAGTGGATACCGTGAGCTCCTCAAGGGCTAGAAAGTCTGCTATGGTAATGTCATGTTGGCAGGGGATGAGGGAATGTTCAAGATGAAGAGACCAGACTTGATTGAGGTATGGCTGAAGGAGGCCTTGCAGCTCAGTCCAGTGGTATTCTGGAAAAACAAGCATCAAGGAGAGTGGACGCCCTTGCGATCGCTTCAGCCATTGGTCATAGCAGTAGGCTTCCCCCTGCCAGTCTTCATCCACATGCAGTCTGCACCACAAACTGGGTGTGCCGACAGCAACCTCCCTCCACAGTCGACATATTCTGGTCAGCAGCACAGGGGCCAGCTCTGATGCAGTGTAGAGGTACTGGTATTCTGGGAGACAGTACCCAAAGATGTGGGTTAGAACTTCAATGGGCAAGCGCCCAAGAGCAGATGTGGGTGAAATCATGGACTAGGCGGCTATCTGGTCTTTTTTTGAAGAGTTGCTCCTGCTAGGGTATAGTTGAAAGGTCACACTTTTTCAACAGCTATTGAAAAACACCTACTTTTGGACTGCAGGCCGACCACCAGACTTTGGAGAATTCTGGTTTCTTGGCTCAGATTTAATAGGGGAGCTCAAAGTTGAACGCTCACGTTTATGCTTATCGTTGCTTACGCTTACACCCCCCCCCCCATCGCACGCCAAAGCTGATTATGTAATCATAAGCAAATTTTGATCTCTGTGCAGCCACAGTGAGGCTGCTAGTACTTACCATGGCACGAGTTCCTTTACATGAACAGTATCTCCGTGCATATCTGTTGTCCATGGTCCTCCGCACCCTCGCCAATCCAGAATTGACACCAGAAGAATCGTCCTTTTCAATCTCCGACAGTAAGCTCCATGTCATGTCTTCGGACCAATAAACATCCGGGATAGCAGGTGCAGTATCCTTCTTTGGCATGGTGTTGATACCGGGAGATATATCTTAGCATTGGCAAAGTACCACGGTAACTGTAAACAGACTTCAAACGGACGTATTTTGACTTGTTTACTCAACAGTACAAATCAGTGAGAACGGGGGGGTGTAAGCGTAAGCAACGATAAGCATAAACGTGAGCGTTCAACTTTGAGCTCCCCTATTTTTCTCGAATAGTTTCAGAACATGACAAACTGCAAGCACGCCATGCATGGTCACAGCCCCTCGGTTACTTCCTTCCCGCGATGGGCAACGCACTCTCCCTCATCCGTCTAGCACTAACCGAATTTCTCAACAACCTCCACACACTCCAAACTCTCCAAGCACGCATACAGCGCTCTCCAGGCCTCCCACTCCCAAATCCCAGCCGTTCATTCTGGTCCTACCCACCTTCGCCCATCGCTACCCACGTTTCCCAGCTCCCGACACATGCTGATTTTGTCGTTATTGGCTCGGGTATCACTGGGACGTCGGTAGTGAGGAGGCTTTTGGATAGTTCACGTGCTGATGGGCATGATGTCCAAGTTCTTATGTTGGAAGCGAGAGATGCGTGTTCTGGGGCGACTGGTAGGCAAGTACCGTGTCAACTATTTCATAGGCCATTGTACTGACATCCTCAGTAGAAACGGCGGACACATCTCACCGCCTCTATATCATGACTACACCTCACTCAAACGTGACCACGGACAACCCGTCGCCCAAAAGATGATGAAATTGAGGTTAGCACATCTCGAGGAACTACGAAGCGTTGCAGAGCAGGAAGGCATTCTTGCAGAGTCTCAGTGGCGGGAGGTAGAATCTGTAGATGTGTTTTATAATTCGGACATGTTCGAGAAGGCAAAGACAAAGGTCCAAACATATAAAGCAGACCTTCCCTTCGATGCTAAGCACCATGAGGTGTATGAAGCAAAAGAGGCTATCGAGGTATGTCTTACGACTCGGTCATAGAATGTAAACTCATGCATGGGTCAGAAATACCGCCTAGCATCTGACACGCTCGGTTGCATATCTTCCAGCGCAGGCGCAATCCATCCATACCAATTCGTGACCGGAATCCTCGCAAAGCTTCTATCACGATACCCCGACCAGTAAATTCTCCCTTCTTGCCGAAACTAACCAAACTGACCTACAATCCACAGATTCTCACTCTGCACCAACACACCATGCACCTCCATCTCACCTCCAACACCCTCCACCCCTACTACACCCTCTCCACTCCCCGCGGGATCATCACAACCCCGCACATCATCCATGCAACTAACGGCTGGGCATCAACCCTCCTCGAGAAGTTCCGCGGCAAAATCATTCCCTTCCGAGGCAACATGTCAGCGCAACGCCCGGGCCAATCCATCCCCCCCCCGATTCCAACCCTACCTCCCACCGCTCCTTCATCTTCTACACCAGACCAATAGGCTATGACTACCTCACCCAACTCCCCACAGCGAACACGAACTCATGCTAGGCGCGGCTTCGCACAAGACGGGGACGAGGGGTACGAAGCTATGGGAACACGGACGATACGACGTATAGTAAACGTATCGGGGCGCATTGTCTGGTGTGCTTCCTAGGTATTTTGGGGAGGATAATTGGGGGAAGGAGGGCGTGCCTTTGGAGGGGGGCGAGGGAGAGTGGGCAGGAGGACGCGTTAGGCGTTGTGGAGTGGGATTTTGGGCATTTCAGCGGATTTGATACCGTGGGTCGGCCGCTTGCCGCGTGTGGCGTCCGGAAGGAGTGAGCCACCGTTGAGTTCGGTTGTGAAGAGTGAGAAAGAGGGGGTAGGGGAACGGGTGCATGTGGGTGCTGCGCCGGGGGAGTGGATTGCAGCTGGGTATTCGGGCGAGGGGATGGTCCATGCATGGTTGAGCGGGAAGGCTCTCACAGAGATGATGTTGGGACGCGAAGTCGAGGGCCGGCTTGGCGAGTGGTTCCCGGATATTATGAGAGTCACTGAAAAGAGGTGGAAGAAAGCGAAGGCGGAGAATTTACTGGATGCGTTGGACGACGATTAGCGTGTGCGTGTAATAGGGGAGCTCAAAGTTGAACGCTCACGTTTATGCTTATCGTTGCTTACGCTTACACCCCCCCGTTCTCACTGATTTGTACTGTTGAGTAAACAAGTCAAAATACGTCCGTTTGAAGTCTGTTTACAGTTACCGTGGTACTTTGCCAATGCTAAGATATATCTCCCGGTATCAACACCATGCCAAAGAAGGATACTGCACCTGCTATCCCGGATGTTTATTGGTCCGAAGACATGACATGGAGCTTACTGTCGGAGATTGAAAAGGACGATTCTTCTGGTGTCAATTCTGGATTGGCGAGGGTGCGGAGGACCATGGACAACAGATATGCACGGAGATACTGTTCATGTAAAGGAACTCGTGCCATGGTAAGTACTAGCAGCCTCACTGTGGCTGCACAGAGATCAAAATTTGCTTATGATTACATAATCAGCTTTGGCGTGCGATGGGGGGGGGTGTAAGCGTAAGCAACGATAAGCATAAACGTGAGCGTTCAACTTTGAGCTCCCCTATTGTTTTTCTTGATTTCAAAATCTGCTTCGCATGGAGACTCTGACAAACCGCTGACACTGCCACCGCTATCTACCGTAGTGTACACATAATCGAATGATCATGGATCATCATGGAGAAACAAGAGAAACCAACTTGCGAAGCTCAGGGCACACGTCCTGATGCATTGACCGACGGTCACAGCAAGACCGCAAAGCCAATGGTGGCTGCCAAAGAAGTCTCAGATCGGGACGAAAGCCCTACAAAGAAGCGAAAGACCATGAAACCTACTCCGATGATCGTGCCCTTTGTGGAGAGGCGGTGGAAGACGTCGCCAGTTGAAGATGCCCCTTCATCGCTCACTATGCCAAGCACTGCACCATTCTCCTTCTTACATGCTCCATCTCCGGCTTCGCTGACGAAGACTAAATTTGGAACCAAGGCCTCGGCTCCTAGGGACTCCGGAGCCATCTGAGTTGCGGTACAGTTACTACGCAGACGAGGAGGCTGCATCAGTCAAGCAATGCCCGAGGCACCACCGGCACCGTTGATGGCATCCTGTAACATTCGAGACACGGACCACGTCCCCAAAGGCAAAGCTGCCCCCCAAAGAAGCTGTAGCAGGTATGGGCCAGGGCCGGAGGTCGATGATTTGCCGAAGTATAGCTTCAAGCTTGCATCGCAGGTGCAAAAAATTTCGGTGTCTCTCAGCCTAGCTTCACCTATCTTAATTGTTTGATCGCTCAAGCTGTCTCGTCGATCAATGCTTCGCTCCGCTTCAACGGTTCATTGAACGTTGACCTTAACGATTTCCAAACCAACCTTTTTCCGTGAGCACCATCGCGTTCTCCATGGTATAAACAAGTCGTTGAACAGTTACAGCTTCCCTCGTATGAGTCGTATCCATTTCCCATTAGCAACGTATGCCCCACTCGGGCCTGTCCGCTGAGAAGGTGACTCACGAACAAAACTCTGTCAGCGAAATGACCTTCTATTGCTTTGTGTCATGGCCCTTTCACGTACCTCTCTAACCTTCGAACAGCGGCTTGCGCTCTACTTTATCGTGGTTATGTTGTGCTGAAGGATGCTCAAGCTGCTGTCGCCAGCATCAAGACCAACCAAACCATCTGGCTCATTGATTGGCGCCCAACTGGCTTCGAGGTGTGTACCTAGCCTGGGTTTGACAAGCTGACTGATGAGTCCCCTCAACTGTGCATTTGCAACTCGCCTGCTCCTGCGGTCGCAGGTGCTGACCTTGCCAAGAATACCCGCAGTCTCTGCACTTTCAAAGTGGAACTATGTGTTATATGGTGTAGACCGCTGCTAATTTCTTTTCGTATAGCACGGCGGCCATCTCTGTCGCTTGGAGCCGGCTAGGTAATCCCTCTCGATGCTCTTCACTCGAGTGGAACGCTGACAATGATTTCCAGACTAAATTTGACCTGATGTACTCCAAGCGTGCATTCATTCACCGGTATTAGTAAGGGTATAGAGGAGGTATGTATATCATTCAACATGTCGTCGAGTGCCACCAGGCTTTTTTGATAATGTGCAAGACCATGGTCCTGTGCGTTTCTACCATCTCAATTTATCCTCCATGTTCTGACCTCCATGTTTTCAGTCCTCCACTACCCACCGACTTCATCCTGATCCCTCTGTACACCCCCGCCACAGTACTTTTGCACCCTCCTGGGGGTTGCGTCCACGTGCGCTCCTCGTTCGCATTCCCCTACTCTTCCATCCCTCCCAACCCAACGCCGATAAACCAACTGAACCCCAGCAACGCCCAGGACCTACTACTTTCTCTCGTCGCAGCCCTCCCATTGTCGAAGTTCCTGCACTTGATGACAAGAAGGTACGTCTCTTTTGAATGTGTTCTCAAATGGCTGGTGTCTCAACGTTTCCGTACAGGCACTGTATACCGCACGACGGACGAAACGAGCTAGCGACAAGGTGAAACGTGTCAAGAACCCCGCATGGTGGGCTCGTGTTGTGTACTTCATCTGCTATGCGTCTTCTCTCACCGACGACGGTCGTTAGAACATGGACAACTATCTTCATCTCGGTATCTGGCATTTGTTATCTCGCAGTGTTTTCCGGTATCATTAATAACACTCATTGATGTCTGGCATCCTTCCTCATTCATGAAGTGATAGGTCTCTTGACGTCTAAGTTGGCGGAGTTTGTCTTGCCTGACTCAGGTTTGTTAATGAAAGGCAGTGCCGCATCAGAATTCGCTAGGTGGTTCATCAAGCGCTCAATCATCACTGAGCAGCCAGCGGGGATGTGGCTGACTAAGCTACTCGAACCTTGGCAGAGCTTTCTGCTAGTGACAATGAACACATTAATATTGGTGACATGTCCATTTGGTCCGCAGTGAAGATTCTCTCGAATTCACTGTACATAAAACTTTTCACACAATCAGTAATTGTACATCTTACAGGTCATCCAGCCCCGATTGTGAGCAATCCTCGAAATATCATCAAATAACCACATCTGCCTTATTCAAAATACCTTCCTCTATCGCTTTGATTTCTACATCTACTATCAGCAACGCTCTATACACCACAAATAAGGAACTCACGCAAGGCCAAGTGGAGACTGGAAGCGCGATAGGGCCAAATTGCCTGTTCATCAAAACAATCAAACCAACCAGTGCCCCCAACAAGAATGACACACATACCATTTGCGAACCATACACCATCATGCCCGCAGTACCTCCATACTCCCGCAGATTGCCCTTCTTCGTCTAAACCCCACACCCTGGTGATTTTTGACGCGACTTCATCGCCACAGACCTCGCGCATGAAGTCGCGGGGATCGCCATAACTGTCGGCAGGTATGAGTCCTGCTCGACAGAGTGACATATCACCATACCCCGTAGCAAACACTATGATATCTGCCTGCAGCTCGGTGCCATCAGCAAATCTGAGGCCATCAAATTTCTGTGTAGGACTCGATTGCGGAACCATTTTTTGATTTTGATGCCTCCGTCGATGATGGATTTACTCGCTCCGGTGTCCAGAAGCTGTTGAGAAACATCGTCATTGCGCATCGGGGGTACACGCACCGATGTAGTAGCCACCACCACGCTCCAAGAAAAGAGACATGATACCTGCTCCATGTATGCCAAGATTAGTCTTAAAGCCAACCTTAGCCAACCCATCTAGAATCTCCCTGAAATTATGAGTAACGCATCTGGAAGTGAGCCTATCAATTGTCCGATATACTTGTCTGCGGTCTCGGTGACCATATGAACTATACGCTGATGCAGCCGCCTAACAACTGCCCAAGGTAGCGAGGTATTGTAGGTATCAGCCAGCTCAGTGGGGAAGTCGTCCTTATAGACACCTGGGCAAGAAAAATTTAAGCTAAGCTACCGAAAATCGCAGGAACAACTACCTCCTAGCATTGCTCCAACTGACTCCGTCGAGATCACGAACGTCGACGATCGCTGATACCTAGTAATCAGTGAGATATGAAAATGAGACCACCAGAGGACGCACATTGTGATGTCGACGCCGTGAGTGCAGAAGTCTTGAGCAATGTCATGCGCTGATGAAGTGTTTAGACCTTGTTAGATACTGGAGATGTGATGGGCCAACCAGAATTGCAACAACCGACTACAATTGCTTTTTTACCGATATGATTGGCTGCGGATTTGAACTCTGACGAGTGCACGGCAGACCCTTTGAAGCTTGTCTGCGTCCATGAGTTTACATTTTGATCAGTCGAGTAATTGAACATAGCATACGGCAAGTCAATGCCCATTGACAAGCAAGACAGTTATTATAATCGCCCCACAAAGAGTTGCCACAACGCCCGACCACGAACAAGGTAAGACTGCACGCTCGATGAGCGCTAATCTCACGCCCGATATATATACGCTGATTGTGCTTTAAAAGTTTTGACGTGCCGTCGGGTTCGGTGATGCCTTTCCGAAAGCCTGCAGACAGTGAGCAATGGTTCATCCTGCAGCAGCAGTGCTCCGGCTCCCCTGTATTGGATCAGGTGGGTTTCGAGCGCTCAACGCTCAAGCTTCTTAAAGTATTTCCGGAAGTGCTACAAGAAACCCCTTGAGCGAAGTCTCGTGGAAATACATGAAAGAGAAACACACGAAGTTCGACTACTGTGCTCATTTCAAACACGACAAGACCAACAGTGACAAATCATAAACTTGACAGGATCCATTAATGCGGGGGATGTTGCGTCATGCACGACTCCAACTTCCCTGACTTAAATCAACGCTATGCGTTCAATGCGTTCGGACTACTTCGGACTTGTCATCTTTCGGAGATCACTCGGACATTGGAACAACGCTGATTTATTGACAGATGGCGTTATCGGGTGGAACCGGCAGACAATTTGCCTTCATCTCTTCGTACTCGCTGAATGGATGGGGAAAAACTGTGTACTGCTCAGACGTCGAGGACGGGGTGAAATCGGGTCTTTATTTGCACCTCTTCCAGCTTGCGCCAACCCTTCCAGCAGGGCTAGCTGGAAGTGGTGCACATAAAGACTATTGGCAAACTGCAATGCAAGTGGGCGATTGTTATATGATTTATTTATTCAGATATCTTCGTCAAGAATTTCACCGTCAAGGATCTTGAAGGTGCCGTCTATCCTCGTGTCAGAAGAGTACAATGCTAAAGGCCTGTTAGAAGATGCGATTATAGCACATAGCACATTACAGTCGAATCTACGAAAAAGACTGTCATCTTAGTATCTTGATACATGCGCGTGTACATTTGCACACAAAAAAGTTATCACCCTCCTAAAGTTCAAATTGCAATTTGTATGCGGCCTGCGTGGCAGTGGCACAGGTTGAAAATGGAACGACAGGGTATTCCTTCTATCAAGGTCTGACTACGGGAGATTAGTGCCACAACACCGATTGCACTAGACAACCCCATGCGATGACCATCTTCTTGCGATAGCATAAGAATGTGTTTTCAGCCCTCATTGAGAGGCGACTTTTTCACGCATTCAGTACTCGCCTCGGCACTGATTGTATGTTCAGATATGTGGGTTTGCGGAAAGTTTTAGACTAGCTCCCGCGTTTTCTAACTCAGTTTCATCAGGAAGAGGTTGCCGATTGGTAGCCTTCAGTAGTATAAAGACATGACCGGCTTCCAAAAACCACCATATTCAGGAGGCCTCCACTGCCCTTTTCTCAGATATGGATACATTGTCTCAAATCCCGCGATCTTCGTTGTCATACTACCTCGGAGCAGGATCAAAACGTTAACGTTAGGTGAGAAAACTGTAATTTCTACCAACGAGTACTAGTCCTCATGCTGTGTCCAGATTTTATGATGGGCGGTTCACCGGCATCAGTGAATCACAAACTCTACCTCAAGGGTTTGATTAGTCTCCGCGCGTGTACATGTTGTTTGCGAATCAATGACCCTGACACTCATTGTGTTCCAGGAATATGGCGCACAGTCATGCGGTTCGATGACCTTACAGACGATCGGCCAAAGGCCAACACTTGAGGACAGTCCTCAGTCCAGTGAGGATGGCTCTGGCCTACACTCACCCATCTTTCGCTGGTGCGGACCCGAGCCAACTAGTGGAGGCATTCCCTTGCTCACCGTGTCTGTCCCTTACCAGTAGGCAGTGTGCATGAGGGAAGAATATGTTGGATGATGTTAGGTGTGCACAAGAGCGGGTGAGCTGTGGTACCGTATGTCGAAAGTGAGTTTTGTGTCTGTCTGACAGTGATCCTATTCAATGAACTCTACCATTGCTTCGTAGATTGCTGGCATGCGGTTTTCATCATTGCGAACGCTTATACCACGCAGACGATTGTGGAAGATGTACTGCTGTATGCGGCAAGTCTCGTAAATCATAGTATGCTCTCAAATATCTTTCATTCTACCCTCTTCAACTGACACCAATTCCTCCTTTAATCCAACCTCTAACCTCAGATGCACGGGTGAATACGCGATCAAGAAACGTAACGCACGCCTTGCAGATGCTCTTGGCATCAGCCCCGAAAAACGCAGGAGCTTACAGGTCAAGGTCACTTATAACGATGACTTCGTGACTTTTGCGAAGGTGAACGGTAGATTGGTGGAACTGGTGGAGAAGAAATTTGCAGAGTGAGTGGTGTTCCTTGTGATTGCCTGTTTGATGCGCGTTCTCACAACTTGAACGTACAGCGGGCTACCTAGCATGTTCACTTTCAAATATAGGCCTTCCGCATGCCTCCACGCTGGTTCTTCGTGCGCATTGACTCGGAGACAGCCGGTGGGTTCGTTGGTTCGGAGAATCCGCTCTCGAAGGACATACCGAAGCAATTGAGGGTGCTTTCGCCGACCTTGCACAGTGTTTCCTTGGTTAGGATGTGGATAGTATCGAAGATATCTGGCAGACTGCGTACCGCGCTAGGTTTTATCGTGGTGGACCTGTCTTAATGGTGGGCGTCTCTACCAGCTTCTTTGCCTGCCATTTGTCTAAACCTATGTCTCAACCAGTGAGCTCTGTCTGGCCTTGATGTCGCACTCTGATATATCAAAGGCAAGAAGCTCGGAGTTCCTGTGTGGCAGCTTCTAGGTGGTAAAGTCAGTGATCCGATGTGTTCGCGCGTGTGGATGGATTGGTGGCGACCATCCGAGTGCTGTCCGTGAAATGGCACGTGCCAAGCACAAAGGGCAAGGATTCACTGCTGTAAAGATGAATGCCACTGGTGAGCTCTATAACCTTGTGATATAACGAGTCTGAGCCATATACAGAGGCTCTCGCGTGGCTCGACTCTCCTGAGCTCTTGAAAGGGACCGTGGAACGCATGCGTGAAGTCCGCACGCTATGGATGGATGTCGGAGTGGACTTCCATGTATGGGTGCACAAGGGTATAACCCGCCAGCTCGGGGCCAAGCTTTTTGCCAAGGGCGAGGGTGTTTCGTTTATCGAAGGTGAGAAGCATCCTTACCACAGTATACGGTCCGAGTCCATTCGCACGAGTACTGAATTTGGTTCAGAACCCCCTTCTACTTATCCAACCTTCGGAGTTTGCGGTCCTTGGGCGTCTTGTTTCTACTCCTAGTATTCCAGCTGAGGAGCGGCTCTACTCGCGATACAAATTCCGCCCTTACTTCAAAGGACATGCTCTAGATGTCATACAACTGGATGTGAGCACCCACCTCCTTATGTATTAACTGCCTGACCAAACTGGATAAGGTCTGGAATATTGGAGTTGGCCTGTATCGCCTCCATGGCAGAAACATACGATGTCGCACAGCTGGCGGGGCATGAAAGGCGTCAGACGCGCTTGAAGCAGCAGCAGAGTCTTGTAATGGAGGAACCTCCCGAGCCACTGCCAGGAGGCACTGATGACTCGGACTTGGATGAAGATATTGAAGAGAATGTTGAAAGTGAGGGCAGCGGCAGGGAGGATGGCGTCGATGAAGAGTCAGATGTTGACTCGGAGGACCTATATAGGTTTTAGTTTGAATAGCCTGAAGCCTTGGGCTTGATGGCACTCGCTATGTTCTCTGCCGCAGCCCAGCATCAAACTGTCAGTATTACGATGGTTGTATGGTCGTGAATACTAATGCGTTCTTTAGGGTACTATGGAGATCACCCATTGGAACGGGAGCCAGTGTGCAGCAAAATGCCCAAGTACAGAATGACGTAAGTAGACAGATTCAGGATATCCTCATGTTTGGACTGTGCTCATTCTCGTATAGGCTACCGTATATCTCTTGTAAGCCTCACCTCCACATGTTTCAAAACTTAATGCGTTAACTTCTGTGTTTAGTTCCCTCCGAGCTCCCATTTTCCGTCCGACCCTAAACTCGCATACAATTCACTCTCACACCATGCCGCACTGTCAGGCAATGCTTCATCACAAGCTCTTCTCGCCTTCTTCCATGCAACAGGTTACGCAGATGTCATTCCCATCAACCAAGCCCAAAGATTATTGTATTACACATTTGCTGCCCAGGGCGGCCACAAAGGTGCACAGATGGCTCTGGGATATCAGTACTGGAGCGGTATCAGCACAGTTGAAGAGACTGTGGACGTGCAGTCGAATGGTACGAGGCTGCTGCAGATGAAGGTGAATAAACGATTGTTCTTGAGTGTTTGAAGTTCTTACAAAACATCCCAGCGATGTCAATGTTCATGTCTATGGTGGCCAGACACTGCTGCAGACCGCGACACGGCTGTCTGGTCTGCATGGAGGCACGTTCGGGCCGGGCGCCAGTGTTGCATCCACCGGCATGGACATTATTAAGCCCGCTGTTAAGGCTCGCCTAGCGGAGACTGCTGGTGAGACGTGGAATGACGTTCTCGAGTACTACATCGTGAGTTTTTCATCTCTACTTAGGTAAATTTATTTCAATGGCGACAGGGGAGAAACAGGCTTCAAGTTGGGAAAGATCTAATATCAGGGTAACATCTACTCTTATGTGGGTTGTATCGGTTCTGGCTCGGAGGGGGTCGGACGTGTCCCCCAGGACTTCCATCAATCTCAATTTTACTTCCTCCAGATCACACGGCAGGTCTGGCTTCGTGACCCTATGAACCCCTTACAGCATACTGCACCTGGTTACAAAACTGAAAGCATCAAGCAGGCTGGATTTGCACCAAAGAGCATGGTATATCTCGGGCAGATGTATCTCCAGGGTGAGGGCGTGAAGCAGGACTATGCAATGGCCATGATGTGGTTTGAACGAGGGGTCGAGTTCGAGGACAGGGAGTGCCATAATGTACTGGGTGTCATATGGAGAGACGGGCTAGTGCCTGGACGCCAGGATATGAAGACAGCCCTTGTACACATCAGCAAGGCCGCAGGTCTAGAACTCGCAGAGGCTCACGGCAATCTTGGAAAGTACAACTACTGTGAGCCTATCTTTCCTCGAATGAACGCTTGTATTTGCTCAACAACAAACAGACCGAGGCGAATTGAAGCTCGCTATCGCGTACTTCGAAGCTGTGGTGTACTTCCGCTGGTGATTCACGTGCAAGATCGCTAACATGCAGTTCCACCGGTCCAAGGGAGCGGTCCTGCGATCCTGATCAGCCAGCTATGTGCATCAATTGACAGCGCCAAACCTCAGTCAAATGCTGGTAATCCATGACTTCCATGAGCATCGACTGATCAGAGGTTAGCCTAGATTCGAAGAGTGGTCGAGAAACTTACCTCTCTCAGGGAATGGACGTAGCGACAAAGATGAGTAAGGAAAAGCAGCAGGACGTACAACTACATACCCGGGATATATATTATTTGATCCCACTCGGGGTTCAGATCTGCAATAGAAGGTTATAACGGCTCATTCACGATTGTTTGCTACGCACTGTTGTTGATAACTTCAGTCCTCCCAAGAGTGACGTTGTTCACCAACACTCGAACAACTCTGAACAGACCATCGTTAGCTGAGTCTTTCTAAAAACAACAGGTGCGGTTACTTTGCGCCCAAAATCACGTTCACATTCTAAGAACAGATCAGTCAAACTGCTGACTCACAGTACCTGAATGAAACTTACTTAACATCCGTCGCTTTCTGCAGCCAAAGTCTCACAACACCTATAGGAGGCACATACTGATCCGCGCCGCTCAAGGCACCAGCCATTTGCAGCGGCTTCCGCTCGCAACTGAGCCTGATCTTGCCGCTCTTGCAGCCATTCAAGGGCCACCATTCCCTGTCAATAGTGGGATCCGTCTGGAGAAGATCGACAAGCCGGACAGACATGTAACCGACCACTGGGTCTCTGAGGAAGTAAAAGGTGCATTACGGCCATGCCATGGACCCTCTGACACGGATGTACTGTCATCATCTGTAGAAGACACTGACTCGGCAGGAGTAGGTAGGTAGCTCCCGACAGTCATTGATCGAGGTGGCACTTTGAACGGAGGAAGCATCCCCAGGCATAGAGGTGGCGGGCGGTCAAAACGTGGCGATGTTGGCTTTGCAGGTACTGGAAAAAAGGGAAAGGGGGAGTCGATATAGAAGGAGCGAGCATGGGGGGTAACATATGACATTCGTCAATCCTCCCTTTGTCTCCTCATCGTTCTCTAATCCCAAATCTTTGGCAGGACGTTTCATGAGGTTCACCCACACTTTGTTTGCCGCCGCTGCTTCGCGCACCTGTCCCTTGTGCACCAGAGGAGTACTCGCGAGGGCTTGGGCGAGCACAGTCCATTGCATCTCCATGACACAGCATATGATAAGATATGCGCTCAGTGGGCGTCCAAATGCGATGTATCGAGATATGAAGGTGTGGCAGAAGGCGATGGAGGTGGCGTCGGCTTCTTGATGTATGTCAAGTAGGAGACGGTTGATTCGTTCAAGGATGGGAGTCGCAACAAGGGATTGGAGGGATTCGGAAAGAAGGCGCCATTGAGAGGCGGGCCATGGGTAGAGAGTAGAAGTGATGGCACGGTAGAGTCCGTGGACAGAAGGTATGAGGTGTGTAAGTACATCTATTGCTATGGGGATATCAGAACGCCTGCATTGAAAGGTAAATGAAGTCCTTACAACCGGAATCCTTGAGATTTTGAACGATGTCGGTGACGAAATTGATAATGGACGTGACAGCTCTGTCCGCGTGTTCTGGGGGTGCGCCGCATATACGTAGAAGGGCAGAAACGGTAGAGAAGACCAGCTGGTCAGGGAGAGCCCACTCTGTTGGACGGTCAGGACTAACCACAGTGTATGAGAGATGACATAGCATCCCATGAGAGACATGGGTCAAAGGATACGCGTGGCACGTCGCGAAAAAAAATCCGTTAATACGGGAATGAGTGTATCAATGTAGTTGAAGATATGTTCCTCCGGAATGCTCGCGACAAGTTCTCCAAAAGCAATGTTACAATGGGCCCTGGCCTCGGACTGCACCCTCATAATAAGTCAAGGTACAGACATTGAGTGGGCACGTACCATGAATGAGCGAGGTTCAACATCCATTTCCACAGAGTCTCCATTGGGTACACTGCGTTCCTCATCTGCCAGCCGGGCCTTGGATTGAATGAGTTCACGAGTAGTGAGGAGGTCCTCTTCTGTTTCCGTGTCAAGGGTAGCAAGGTCCGACAGAATTCGCTGGCGGATGTTCAACTCTAGGCTACCATAGCATTATCAGATGAAGTATGAACGTGAAATTGAGTAACGCACCAGTCCATCGCCAGTGGTGCTGCAGTACAAGAGTTGGAGTACTGACGGAATTGAAGGTTTGATGTAAATGAGACACGCTACGCCGGGCAGCGTCTGACCAAAGTCCGCCACCATGGATATATGGTGAGCTGTCAAAGAAACTAAAACATGGGATGAGACGTGATTTGCATTATTGGAGGCAATCATGGATGCCACCAACGATCCAAGGTGATTAATCACCCCATGAAGTGGATGAGGTCACATCATGTGACCTGAGGCATTCTGTTGCCTTATTCTGTTGCCCTTCTGTTGCCCTTAATTTTTCCACGAGTTTGTTGCTGTTGCCCTTTGCCCTTCTGTTGTCCTCAACTCAGTCCTGTTGCCGATACTGTTGCTGTTGCTGTTCTGTTGCCCTTCTGTTGCCCTTAATTTTTCCACGAGTTTGTTGCTGTTGCCCTTTGCCCTTCTGTTACTCAGTCCTGTTGCCGATACTGTTGCTGTTGCTGTTCTGTTGCCCTTCTGTTGCCCTTAATTTTTCCACGAGTTTGTTGCTGTTGCCCTTTGCCCTTCTGTTGTCCTCAACTCAGTCCTGTTGCCGATACTGTTGCTGTTGCTGTTCTGTTGCCCCCAGCGCTTCTTTTAGCTGCACCAAATCTCAAGTATATTTCTTTTTCTCTCCAATTTGGATACATAAAGACTTATCAATTATTAATACAGTGACGCGTGTCTCCCCTGAGACCAAGCGGAAATACAACCGCGACTATGAATCTAAATATACTCCTGAGAAGAAAGCAAGTCGCCGTAGAGCCCAAGCAGCTTGCAAGCGAAAATTACGGGCAGCCAGAAAGCTTCAAGGAGCCTCACCAACTACCACTAGTATTCCTGGCCCCACTCATCCTCCACTAGCCCCACTGTCACCAGGCTGCCATTCCCAGCTAGATCAACATCTCAATCTAGATCATGCATCTGGAATGCTAGGTACACAAGTCCCAGAGGATGCAGAAACCGTCACCTGGTCAGATGGCCATATCACCATATTACCTACTGTAATGCGAGAGGGACAAAATGTGTTGACTGAGGACGCAGAGCTCACCAAGAAGTTGGCGGAGGTTCCAACATCAAAACCTGGGTCGGAATTTGTCACCCATTTTAATTTCCAGGACACATCCAGGGATGAACTAATTCTAGGAATTCGGGCTAGTCTTGGAGAGGGTAAATGTGTGGTTGTTAGGGGGGCAGCAAAACCTGGGCCTGCTGAGTTGAGTATGGAGTATCTGGAGAAAAGATACCGCATTCAGTCCACAGCGCGTGTTGATATGCATGGTCTAGTGTTTCTTATCTCTTCAATATGACTCAGTTGCTAAATATCTATTCAGATATGGAGCTTCGAGCAAAGGAGTTCAGCAAACCTCATGTTGCAGGGACAGTGGGGGATTTAATTTCTGGTATATTAAATCCCAATGAGCAGCAGTGTATCCTGGACTGCCTGATACACACTGGTTTACCTGAGGACTTAATGTGAGTTCAGTCTCATCTATATCTATTTAGTCATTAATTTAGATTAAGTGTGTTGGACGATGGTCTTATGGCTTGGGCGCCGGTCTATCGCGAGATTGTCCTTTGGAAGGAAAAGTTTGTCCACCCCGACAACTTTCTTGTGAACGGTTTGGGGGTTAATTCACCAAGGAGGAGTGGTCATACAACCTCATCATGACTCTGAGGGGCAAAACACCTTCGTCATTGGAGATATTGGTTTTTGAAATTCTGGGTTGGTTTTTCTACAAGGATCGCAAGGATCGCAGGGCTTTACTTCAGGCATCAAAATCACTTGGTGACAAATATGACTTCAGTCAATTTGCTGCTGAGAGTATTACGGTATACCCGGGAGATCTAATGTAAGCAGAACATATTATTGTAATGGCGGATAATGTGTTGATCAAATTATTCTTAGAATCCAACCACCTGGTCAATTGCATTCCGTCTATACACCATCCCCAGTTTTACACGTGGAGGCCACTTCTACAGTATGAGACGCTTCCATTTACTGAACTGTCAAGATGGCTGGATCGCTGTGCAGGCTTGCTTCTCACCAATCAGGCCCATGAGCACACTGAAGAGACTCTATGGCGGATGCACGCTGTCATTCCCAGGTTGCCACCAAATGAAGGTAAGAACGCCATACCTAATAAGTAGTGACAACCGTTCAAATGTTGCTTTGCTGTGAAAGTACCTCACAGGAGACCCTATTGGCTCTGTGCCATTATGGTTCTGTCTGCTGAAAATATGTTGCCGCAAGGCTCCAGATCAAGTCCATCTCAATAAAAATGCCCCAAAAGCTTATCCGGTCCTCAAGCAAGGATCGAGCAATTGCCATTGCGCACAAGATACCCTTCAACACATGGACGTTGCTTGGCCACGGGACTTGCATAGCATCCTGACACCTGCTACAGACCTGGCTGCTGTAGTAGATCTAGGACCAATGTCTCTCCAGACTTCCAGCCTGTATGAGGTTCTTATCAAGTTTAATGAGTTCAATAAACACTTGCCAAACTGTTCATTTTTCTTCACACTATTACCATGCACGTACTATCCTTCAACCTGTGCATCTCATTGCTTACTAGTTATGTTTAGCTAGAAGGCGTTAACTGAATCACAAATAACCAGGGATAGTTATTTGTGATGAGCCCTTGACTTGAGAACTGATAGCTAAAACTATGAAGACTAGATATGAGTTTCGCCAGTTGGGGGAGGGGCTTCGGTTGGTGTTCGGCTTTAGCCGAGATCCGAGAAAACAGGGTCTGAAGTCTCCGGAAAACAAGAAGATCGAAACACCGAAAGAAAGCTTTGAATGTTGAACCCCAGTGAGAATCGACAAGAACAGGAGGGGGTGTATCGATAGACGTCGAAGCTACAGACTGTATCGGCTCGTTTAGAAGCCTTTAGAAAAAACCGGCACTTTTCGAGATGGAAAAGATAAAGATCGAGAATTGTTTAGATGAGATTCTCGCTTGGTTTAGATGAATTTATGTATCAAAAAGGATCTTGTTTGGCTGGAAGGATCACATCTAATGCAATAGAATGAGTATCAACGGGTATCGCTATGAATGGGTGTTTCTTGATGGTATAGGGTAGGGTATCTGCTGCGTCGGGTCGCCAGCCATCCTGCTTCGCACCATACCGCCTCTGGAGCTGCTTTCCCACTCCTCACATCCACTCACCACCGGCAATCCACCTCGGGTCCATAGGCCGCAGACACATGGACTAATCCGAACTGGCAGGAACACCTTGAGCAGACAACGACCAGTTTAGCTGACAGAGTGGGTATCAGTATGAGATCCAGAACGAGAAAAACCAACACTCACGCGAGCAGTGGCCTTGCGCTTGTACACCTATGATAGTGGTAAGTTAGAGAATATGACATCGTAATAGCCACGCACCTCTTTGTCGGCGTTCGAGAGCTTATTCCATAAGTTGCAAACACGCTCGCGGGTTCTGTTTGGTTGCCGTTTTGTTGCCAGTCGAGAGCGCACAAGTTCCTAGTTGGCGTGGTATGAGCAGTGAGTCTTACAAATTTTCATGTCAATAGCGGCAGACTTGACTTACCGTGCAGTGATATCCACAGTGACTCGCATTGGTTTAGAGCTTGGTTGTCGTTTCTTGGGGGTTCTGGCTTGTGTAGCTCCGAGTCTGTCGCCATGAGCTCCTTCTTGAGAGTGAGTGAAGTTGCATTTGTAGCCGATGACATGGGTGGCATTACCATGGGGGCGCGCGAATTGCTGGCTGGACGACGTAGTGCGATTGTACATTGGCGCCAGTGGCGGGGAGGCTGGTATCGGAACTCGATAGCTTTGACTCGAGGGAAGAGTTGTTAGCGCTATAAGCTGACGATGAAGTAGCTACGGTTCGATAATAAGCCCGTCACTGTTGAATTAAAAACACTGAGCAGTGTGTTGAGAAGCTCAATAAGAGATATTTTAATGAGCGCTGTGAGTCACGTGACACGTCAATGCTAATCCAAAGACAAGCCAAGTGAGAGCAACTAGAAATTGTTTCGATCAGAGAAAGCTGAGAAAGGAGACTCCAGATGTCAAATGAGTGCAAGCAAAGTCCCCGAGTGTGAGGTATTTGAGAGGGTTTTCAGAGCACGACATAACCCGTAACGAGCAAGGCTCACAAAAACAGTCATTGCTTGAAAAACACAACCCCCAATGGGCCCATCTAGCAGACTTGCGAGTGAATAACAAGAAGAGCAGAATTGAAAGCAGTATGATCGGACCCGCGTCCAGAAGAAATCCTCTTGCTGGCTAATCCTCACAGCCTGTGCTTCCTCGAGGCAAAGTAAGACCAATTAGAGACTCTACACGCCACCAATGGTTTTGGAGTCGGGACACAACCGGACTTGCCAAATCGGCTGGACGGTCGAGGCATTTTCTCAAACACATGAAGCACCAGAACTCGACCGTATGAACCAAATGAGTGTCGGATTCTCAACTTCAAAGATGCCCACAAGGCTTGCAAACTAGCACCGATAAATTATTATTATATTATTATGCATGGAGCGTGGGAACAAATTGCCAAAAAACTGAAAAAAGTGCCCGCAGCTGCGGGCACTTTTTCTAATTCTTAGGAAATTTGTTCTCACGGTTTTTGACAATGTTACAACCCATTGCAGATATCAGATCTTCTTATGCTTGTGGTTTGTCTGCTCAATGAGCTGACGAGGTACTTACATACTTAGCATATTATGGAAAGCGTGCTCTGTTACACATCGTGACATGTCCCATAAATGGTATCATGGTAGTCACGACTGGTTCGGACTCTGCAACGTCAATTAATGATTTAGGTACCAGATGAACAGACCCTACGATAGTATGATAGTATAGATAAATATAGGGAGCTTCAGCTTACTTGCACTACACCGTCAATCTTCTCAGCTAGAAGCCCACCTTGTGTTCTGTAGAACCAATGTTTTTATTGGCGTTAAATGAGCAAGCCAATTTACTTTGACCCTACCAGAAGGAATTTTACCCGTGAAGTATATGATCGAGTGACTATATGGGTCAAATTCTCTACCTTGAAACGAACGATGGTGAGTCAGTGCAAGAACCGTGACAGCACTTATGAAATTTGAGTTGATTGAGAACACTGGATAGAGACTTTAAACATATCCCACCAAAGTGCAGTAGAAGACCCTTCAGCGATGGGCGAAGCCGTCCCGTTCTCCCAAGCAGTGATCAAATCCTCCTGATCAGTGTCCAATGACTGAATCGGAATCACGCAAAGCCCAGAGTACGAGAACGTCGTATAGCTCAGACCAAAACCAAACTCGGAGCGCGGCGTTATATTTGCCTGAATCTCAATACAGCCCTCAATCATGAACTCTCCTCGTGCCTCCATTTCCCAACGAGCACGCGAACTACCCCCAGGGCCGACCTCAGCGAATCCAGTGATGATGACAACCTTCTCCAGATCGATGTTGCCATGGAGTTTCTCGAGATCCTGCAGTGATGAAGTGGGCTCCAGGGTAAGGAATTTGAATGTGAAGTTCGCTCGCAGGACCACATTGACGGTTTGCAGAACCCACTCGCCCACCACTTCATTGATGACATTGAAATCAAGAGCATTGTCCCGCGCAATAGCGCGACAAAGTTTGCTCTTATTCAAATTCATGCGAATGTGGCTAGTGGTATCAGCGAAACCAGGGAGACGATCCATACCACCGTCGAGGTCAGCCCAGATAGGCTCTACTTGGGTAATGCTGAAAAGAAATGGGTGCATCAAGCCGAAGACATTGAAAGCCATCTTTGCCGAGAAGGTACAGACACATGACTCTCGACCTCGTCTGCGGCAATGTTTGTAGCATCCATAAGACCCGCACCACGGGTCCATCTACGTGGTATCAGCCACTGAGCCACAACATAAAACTGCTACGATACTCACCCGATAACAGCACCAGCTAAGCACAAATACTCGCCCCAGCTCCCCAGATTCTAGCAATTGAGAAGTAAAACGATCTGGTGTTGGTCCCTTGTAATTTCAGCAGATCTGCTGAATCTCGTGCAAGTAAGTGTCCATCGAGATGCTCGAGAGACCAAACCTGGAGGCCATAGTAGATATCGAGCATAGGGACACCCAGATAGATACCAGGGTCCGCGGGAGGTCACCAGGAAGCAACCCATCAGAAGCTAATGGCTCAAAACATCAGCCGCGATCCAGCTCCTCAAAGTTAATAACAATGCAATGGTACCTAATCTAGAGAGCTCGGAACACACGATCGCGGCGATGATGCTAAACTTTTGCTTGGCGGCGCGGATAGTAGTGCCGTTTGTCTTTGGTATCTGCCTGCCTGGCGGGAGTGTGTCGACGACACGCTGGAGGTGGTGGGTGGAAACGTCATTTGAAGGGGTAGTTAGGGCGAAGTCCGCAAAGAAGCTCAAAGGCAAGGGCGGATGAATAGTTAGCTGCATTTACGAGGGTTAGTTTCCTTATTATGTCAAGCAAGGTTCCAGTTACGAGGCGTGATTAGGCAGTGCAAGCTCTACCTATTTACACTGTTCGCCACCCGGTTACACCAAAAGCAGTTACTAAGTGAGGAGGGTAGAGCTACGAGCACCACACACAATATTCTCGCCCACGATGCCCGCCCTTGGTTGCCTAGACGGAAGATAATCAGAATTTGCCGGATGTCATGACTCAGCTGGATTAATGTGGTATAACCGGGGCTCTGATTTCGGTCCAATATTATGTAAAGGACTAGAGATAACCAAGACAATCAATACATTGCACTCGTAAACCTGGACCCTGAGCAGCTCACATTCCAATTATGTAGAAAAGACAACAATGCGGTCAATTCAAGTCTCGTATCGTCGACACCGATAACAGCAGGAACATCAGCAAACAAACCAAGGATTTCGCAGCAAGTGAAAGACAGGATTGAGTGACGAGTACCAACGAAGATTGCAGCACAGCCACTCACCAGATCCAGGCTAGATCATTCTTATCGATTCCAATCTAGCCAAAGACCTCGAGTGCAGATGTTACTGGAAGGATTGTTGAAACGCTCTCTCTTCTGGTGGTTTCTACTTGCTGAGGAGCTTAAGGGAGTATCTGTCCTGGGACCTGCATCGCTGCCAAAGCTGTGGCTTTCCTCAATAACCAAAGTGAACGGAAATCGGAACCGTGGGACATAATTTCAGCTGCGGGCACTTTTTTCGATTCTTTGGAAAGTATGTCCCATGGATCCAGTCTCAGTAACTTAGTAATATGTGATCATTGTATCAACACAAGCGGCAGTTGCCTCGAGCCAATGATCATGTAGGCCATTGGCAAAGAAAAGATGCCAGTTGTTCTTGAGTTGTTCATTGTCAGACAATGTCATAAACTGTGAGAACAAATTTCCTAAGAATTAGAAAAAGTGCCCGCAGCTGCGGGCACTTTTGTCGATATTTTGGAAATTATGTCTCACGGTTCCAATGTCCGCTGATTTTCTTTGGTTAAGGTAGACCTCGCGCTGTTTCAGCAAACGTCACGTGCTGTGACCAAAGTGTGACGTGTACGTTGGCTGGACGGGTAATCCTTCCGAGACCGAAAAGTTCGGTCAAAATTCCTATTATGGACAGCGTAGATAAACTACGGACTTCGAGTAAGTACTGTACTGGTAAGTAAGTAGTGTAGTTTGATGATAGTGTAGATGTGTATGTATTGTAGTATAATAAACAAAATTTACCTAGATTATATGTGCTGCATCGAGCTCGGTAAAGATTGAACCAGGGAGAACACCAATATTCACCTTGTTCTCCTTGTCTGCTTGTGCTGAAAACTTCCTCTTCTTTGCATGCTGCCCAAGGTTTTCAAGGGCCGAGCGCACCTTCAATGAGCGCTTGGGCATTCCGGCAGTGAAGAGGGTGGAAGTGTCGCTCCGGACGTCGCTAACGGCATGTGCGGCGGCAAATTTGGACTCAGTGGAACTCTGATTACCTCTGTAGACTAAAAAATACACATCTTCTCTCTAAACACGGCGTGAACAAACAATCGGCGACGGATGATTTGTAGCTAGAGCTACCCTCTACAACATATCCGTCTCTGATTTTCTCAAACTAGTCCTGTTACCCTTCGTATACATGATCAATACTTTTGTAACGCTTTATCACGCTTATCACGTGACGTTTGCTGAAACAGCGCGAGGTCTACCTTAGTTTGCAAGCCTTGCGGGCATTCTTTGATGTTGAGAATCCGACACTCATTTGGTTCATACG
>JABBWA010000250.1:0-69825 GCA_016628065.1 Suillus lakei | reverse complement strand
GCTGCCCCCAATTGTCCCCAGCGGATCTGCGGCGTTTTCAGTTGGACAAGTAAAACATCAGGATCATCTACACGCGATCTTACCTGGTGCAGACGAACAAACAGCACAGCACAATTCCGTGCAATGGTTGCGGCAGTACATCTTCCAAGTGGCTCAGCTCGCGATTGGCTGTCACGTGGAGTGGGATTTCTGGTAAATGCAATTTTGCAGTTAAGCGGGGTTGAGCGTGAACTAAACCATAAGATAGATTGCACTAAATGTGCACAGACCGCATTTGTGGTGAGTAGACCTTGTGAGGAATAACAGTACTGAGCATGTGAGGTAGGGTGAGGTAGCTCGTCTTTACTTGGGAGCACCAACCAACATAGTCAGTTTTCAAGGTACTCCGAGAAGCCTGTTTGGCGTACGAGAAGCAAGAATCGCGGTCGACCATGGTAATCGCCTTGAAAATTCTCGAGGATTATGAATCGCCGAGAGATGCTCGCACATGCGAGACACGAATCGGCATCATTCGAAAAGGCTAGCAGGAAATTGAACTTTAGTGATATATTTTCAGGAAAACGAGGATTATTACAATAATTGGGCACTTGATCTTTACATTGTGTAGTCAATATGAGAACACGAGGGTATGGCATGAAAGACCACCCGAGAAGACTCCAATAGCCACCTTCGCAGCCACTGATTCAGAAAGAACAAGGGGGGGGCTTACGAGAGAGTGGGAACGAGAGAGCGGTTGATAGCAACGCCTTCATCGGGTTCTATCATCTTTCGAGGTATCAAGATCCTAAATGTTCATTGATTATATCATTCCGCAATCATCTGGACAACGAACTAGTAGGTCCAATTACCTCTTCTAGGGAAGATGACATCTTCCAGTCTTCTCAGTGCATTGTCTATTGCCGAAGTGGCTCTCCAACCAACAAATTTGAGGCAATAGCTTCCTAGCAACTACACGCGAGGCGTACCTGTAAAGAAGACGAAAACAAACAGATTATCCTAAAGAAGTCGCCTGGCTTTGGCCCCCACTGGCAAATTCAGGTCTTCGCTGTGGTAAGAGAGAAGGTCTGCTTCAACGAGGGTAGGCATGTCATCAAGTACATCGACGTTCAAGAATGGTTGAAATCCCTAACGTACATCTGTCATCAGAACGCGAGCTCCCTCAAGTCTGAAACTGAGTAACATTAGGGAGCTTTAAGCCCTGACGGGGGCAACGAGGAACTAGTTTTCGGACCAGTGTCCAGGAGACAGCGGTTAAAAATTGGGGATAGGAGCGCACTGCAAGCCTCGAGGCAGTGGGCATTAGAGCGGTATAGAATATTGATCTGAGGGTGCCGATAAAGTGTATCAGTACATCTGCAGTACATTGAATGGAAAGCCAAGTGACGCTCACTAGTCACCTGGGCATTCTAAGAACAGTGTCGTGGTTGGTCTTATCGTGAACCCATCAGTTTTGACCCAAGGCACATCCCACTTCTTATTCTGGCCAATGGGACGCGGAAATGAATTGTCTACGGCAAGGCTGCAGCATGCGCATTCATCGAGGGCACGAGGGAGGAAACACAATTGCCTTGGAACAATACTTCAACCGACCGGGAAACAGTCGCAACGGAGGTGATTTACCTGGACAGCACGTTTATATAAGCCTGAAACAGTGTAACGATAGCATATCCTTCGGGATAGAGGGAGGGGCAGTGTGTGTAGAATGCCAAAGAATCGAGAGGAACAAAAGGAGCGCTAGACAGGACTGTTATCTAGCGGAGTTCACCCTAATGATAGGCGCTACAAATGTGGAGTACCGGCGTCCAATAATACTGGCGTGTTTACATCAGAATAAGGAAGAATGAGCACAGCAAGCTCTGGGATGCTGCACAGCCTGCAAACAGGCTGAAGAGATGATGACATCAAGGCTAAGATTGGCTGGAACGGAAAGATGTGAATCGGAGAGAAAATGCAGCTCCTCATCCAACCTTGTCACTGGCATCAACGTAGTCCCTTTGGTATAGGAAGATGCACATAGTACCGGTGGCAGACCTGGGCGCTTCGTCTACACAGCACTTGAGCTACGAAGCGAACACGAGGATGACGTATGGAAGACGCACCGCAATACATGGCTTGGACGAACGATTTCCAGAATCCTTGACTCTAAACCCAACACCCACTTTCTCCGTTTACAGTTGAACGTAGTGTGATCCGTTTGAGTTGGTCTGAACAGGTGTTCTCGTGAGTGATATTCTAGCCTGTAAAGCTGGCCATCTACTTACCAGCGACTTTACTATCACAAAGATCTCTTGCGAGTTCACGCATTACTGGGCTTGCATACATAGTTCTGAAGGCGTTTTGAGGATTGAATTCCTGTAAGCAGGGGTTCTCGTCAGCGTTGCCTCGTGTCTCATTGACAATAGTAGGCACGTCGACTCACCAGGCATCTTTACCATTGCCAGATAACCCATTCTCATTCAAAGCTCATCCCAGCGGGCTTCACTCACGCATATTGTCGATCATCTACTGTAATTGAGCCTCCGAGCGCCGACCATGTCATCCACAGCCAGTAAGACGCCAACAGTTGCACCCTGCCAGACCATGCGAGGCCATACCAGTGATGTACGAGGTGTTGTGCACCTGCCTGGCGGACGACGGATCATCACATGTTCGGATGATGGCTCACTCCGAGTATGGGACCTGGAGAGCGGCATACAGATTGGTGATGACTGGAGAGATGTGGGGGATGAAGTGGGAGTGCTCACCATAGCATTGTCTCCAAACGGCAGCACTGTGGCAAGCGGAAGGGAGGATGGGACGGTGAGGTTGTGGGACGTGGAGACGGAGAAGGTAATTGCCAAATGGTCGGGGCACACTAACGAGGTGTGGTCAGTGTACTGGAGTACAGGTGGTAGACGAGTCGTGAGCGGGTCCTTCGACGGGACAGCAAGGGTATGGGATGTCAAGAGCGGCAAAACGGTTCTGGGTCCAATCAAGACCGGGCACGAGAGTGTGTGGGCAGTGATGTACTCACCCGACTCAACCAAATTTGCAACGGGCGGGTACAATGAGGTGGCAGTAAAAATCTGGGATGCAAAGACGGGCGAACTGCTCACCACACTCAAACATGATGGAATAGTTTTCAACTTGGCCTGGACATTGGATGGAAACAAGCTTATCTCCGGGTCATTGGGCCCGATTAGGATATTCGACACAGCCACATGGCAGCAGATCGCCATTCTTGAGGGTCACACAGGCTGGGTCAATGCCATCTCCTTGTCCCAGAACGACCGCCTCCTTGCAAGTGCAGCAGATGACAAAACAGCGCGTTTGTGGAGTCTCGACACAAACCTCCCTGTCGGGCCACCCCTCCAGCACAAAGATGTTGTAGAATGCGCGGCCCTTTCCGCTGATGGAAAAGTGCTAGTCACTGGTTGCAACGACAAAAACGCGTACGCATGGAACATTCATACCATCCTCAAAACAGCTGGCCTTGAAGACCTCCTCCTGCCAATTCCTCATGTAAGCCTCATGACTTTTCAGTAAAATCCGCGTTAATCTTCCACTTGCAGGCGGCAGCTGGAAAGTCCTTGATGAACGTACGTGACGTGTTTTTTAATGTTCTCAACCACTCTAAGGTCGTCACTCTAGCGTAATGCTACACGACGTCCACCTATTCATGCACGCCGAATAACGCCAGGCTTTTTCAATGGCGTGCAAAATGGCGCCCAGGTGCGTTGTTTGCATTTCTGACCAGTTCTTTTTCTGACCTCTGTACTCTCAGTCCTCTGCAGCACGCGGTACCAGTAACCTTTCCTCTACACATGGCCACAGTCGCAGTGCTCGCGCATCCTCATCTGCGAATCCACATGTGCTTCTCGGTCGCTTTTCATCGCTATTCCGCCACACTCAGTCCGATACCAATGGAGCCACCGAACTCCAGCAACGCCCAAAACGGACCATATTCTCTCGTGGCCCTAGTATCGTCGAAGTTGCTGCAGTACGGGACAAAAAGGTACTTCTTTCCTCGCGAGTGTCTCCGTTTATCGTGGCTTAATAATTCCTCTGTAGCCCTTGTTTGTTGCTCCGCGGCCGAAACGAAAGCAGCAGCAGCAACAAAGCCAATCGCAAGGCCAAGCACAGGCGTCGTCATCGCAGACTCAGCCCACCGGCGCATCTACACCTACTACTAACACTACCACACCAGGTGCAGCAGGCACGCAGTCACCATCCATCCCATTGTGGGCTCGTCTCGTGCTTTTTCTCTGTTGTGCATCTCCCGCACATGTCGGTGGTCATTAATACTGCAATATATGCACAATTATCTCATCTTTGCTTCTTTTTCTTGTATGACCATATCTTCTCTGTGTTTCGCTACTTCACCAATAGTGTTCTCTCGTCGTGAGACTTGTACAGTGCTTCGGACTTGGTATTATGTACAGACAGAAGAATATTCCAAGGTACTCCAAGCAGATGAAAGCCAGGCCTTGGTTGGAACTTTGTCAACTGGTGTCGTTGTCGACATTGGAATAAGACATCTTGCTCTCGTCCGAGGTCGGATTCTGCAACTCTCATCTGAAAGACCGATCACATGAGGTTTGCAATACAGTGTTAAGATTGTCTGCATGAGCGGAGAGAATGTTCCTTGCACGCAAGATCAAGTTGTCATAATCTATGTATACACAAAGCCACAGATATGAAGAGGGGGTGGCCCAGGTGGGATCTATATCATTAATAAGGAGATGCATGCATTGCACTATGTGGAACTGGACGAAGACGTCCATTCCACTATTTGCTGACTTTCACTGCGGAGTATCACGCACTCTTAGCCACGCCGGGGCTTACCATGTTCTTTAGCGACTGTGCAGTTGCAGGATACCACACGATCTTGGTTAAAAACACCAGCACAAGAAATTCTACGGCGCGAACGCGAGCTCTTCCAGCAACCCCTCAAGGTGCGCTGCTCTCACATGCAGGCTGGGGTCCAGTTCCACCTTCCTCAAATTCGCTGCATACAGGCCGAACCCGAGGAAAGCCACCAGTTGTGATACAATTCATGAAACTGGTCACGAGAAACCATACTCTGTGATTCTTAGCCGTGAGCACCATTCCAGGGTCACCAGAGTCTACATAGCCGATTCCTGCGATGGCTGAGAATAGAAATCGTTCGCGTTGGGTGAAGGACTTGGGGGCGTGGCGATGGTCGTTACTCCATATACACTTGATGGTCTACCGCGATGGAACGTTTTACAAGTCGCAAGTTGATGTCGTTGAGGTACACCGTGACGACTTGAAAAGAGTCGTTGCAGTTATGAAACGGTACCCCGGACGCGATTTATAACACGCCCATCATGATGCATGAGAACTGTGATGTCGATAAATAATTAATCGATTCGCTTGCCTGGCGTGAACATCAATGTGCTCATCATTGCGCAGCGTGAGTCGCGTCGAATCGATAACGATCGGAGATGTCGAATAATCTCGATGATTGAGCAGAATGTATCAATTCCATGAGTCGTCATGCGATGATCAATATCGATCAATGTCTGTATCTGGGCCAGTGCAAAGTTTATAGATTAATCCGTACAACAGACATTGACAGTACAAACAGTAAAGTCAATAGTTCTAATGATATGATTTCGCAAGGTTCTTGGCAGAGAGAAATGCTCTCCCCAGGGAATGGGGCGTCGCCAAAGGTGGAACAATCTTTGAAGAACCATTTTGACTGGGAGGAAGAAAAAGATGGCTCGAACGCATCGGAGGGTACCCGCGTGAAAAGACGACTCTTATAAGTAACCAAAGGTGTTATCTAGCAGAGTTCACCCTGGTGATAGGCGCCACGAATGTGGAGTACCGGCATCCAATAAGAATGGCTGGTTTACATCAGAATAAGGAGAGATGAGCACAGCAAGCTCTGGGATGCTGCACAGCCTGCAAACAGGCTGAAGAGTTGGTGACACCGAGTTCGAGATTGGCTGGAACTTGCGAAGGAAATATGTGAATCGGAGAGAAAATGCAGCTCCTCGTCCAACCTTGTCACTGGCATCAACGTAGTCCCTTGGGTATAGAAGATGCACATAGTGCCGGTGGCAGACCTGGGCGCTCCGTCTACACAGCACTTGAGCTACGAAGCGAACACGAGGATGACGCATGGAAGACGCACCGCAATACATGGCTTGAACGAACGATTTCCAGAATGCTCGACTCTAAACCCAACACCCACTTTCTCCGTTTACAGTTGAACGTAGTGTCATCCGTTTGAATTGGTCTGAACAGGTGTTCTCGTAAGTGATATTCTATGTTGTAAAGATGGCCACCCACTTACCGGCAACTAGGATACCACAAAGATCTCTTGCGAGTTCTCGCATTACTGGGCTTGCATACAGCACCGAATTCCTGTAAGCAGGTGTTCTCGTCAGCGTTGCCTTGTGTTTCATTGACAATAGTAGGCACATCGACTCACCAGGCGTCTTTGCCATTGCCAGATAACCCATTCTCATTCAAAGCTCATCCCAGCAGGCTTCACTCGCGCATATTGTCGATCATCTACTGTAATTGAGCGTCCGAGCGCCGACCATGTCATCCCCAGCCAGTAAGACGCCAGCGGTCGCGCCCTGCCAGACCATGCGAGGCCATACCGAACGTGTACGAGGTGTTGTGCACCTGCCTGGCGGACGACGTGTCATCACATGTTCGTGGGACGGCTCACTCCGAGTATGGGACCTGGAGAGCGGCGCACAGATAGGCGATGACTGGAGAGATGTGGGGGATGAAGCGGGAGTGCTCACCATAGCATTGTCTCCAAACAGCAGCACTGTGGCAAGCGGAAACAGTGATATGACAGTGAAGTTGTGGGATGTGGAGACGGGAAAGGTAATTGCCAAATGGAAGGGGCACACTGAAGGTGTGTATTCAGTGTGTTGGAGTGCAGATGGTGAACGAGTCGTGAGTGGGTGCTGGGAGGGGACAGCAAGAGTGTGGGATGTCAAGAGCGGCGAAACAGTTCTGGGTCCAATCAAGACCGGGCACGAGAGTGTGTACACGGTGATTTACTCACCCGACTCAACCAAATTTGCAACGGGCGGGTTCAACGAGGAGGCAGTAAAAATCTGGGATGCAAAGACGGGCAAACTGCTCACCACACTCAAACACAATTATATAGTTACAAGCTTGGCCTGGACGTCGGATGGAAACAAGCTTATCTCCGGGTCACCCGGCCCGATTAGGATATTCGACACCGCCACATGGCAGCAGATCGCCATTCTGGAGGGTCACACAGACTGGGTCGAAGCCCTCTCCTTGTCTCAGAACAACCGCCTGCTTGCAAGTGCATCTGATGATTTAACAGCGCGTCTGTGGAATCTCGACACAAACCTCCCAGTCGGACCTCTTCTCCAGCACAAAAATCGGGTGTACTCCGCAGCCCTTTCCGCCAATGGAAAAGTGCTAGTCACTGGTTGCGACGACAAAAACGTGTACGCATGGAACACTCACGCCATCCTCAAAAAAGCTGGTCCTGAAGACCTCCTCCTGCCAATTCCTCATGTAAATCTCATGACTTTTCAGTAAAATCCGTGCTAACCCCCACTCGCAGGTGGCAGCTGGAAAGTCATTAATGAACGTACGTGACATGTTTTTTAATGTTCTCAACCACTCTAAGGTCATCACTCTAGCGTAATGCTACACGACGTCCACCTATTCATGCACGCCGAATACCGCCAAGGTTTTTTGATGACATGCAAAATGGCGCCCAGGTGCGTTGTTTGCATTTCTGACCAGTTCTTTTTCTGACCGCTGTACTCTCAGTCCTCCACGTCACGCGGTGTCCATCACCCTCCTGGATCCCATCGTGTTATTGCACCTTCTATGGGGAGTTCACAATCATTCCTTGCTCGCCTTCCGTCGCTCTTTCATCCCTCTCACTCCCACACCAACGAAGCAACCGAACTCCAGCAACTCCCAAGGCAAGGAATCTTCTCTCGTCACGGTCCTCGTACCGTCGAAGTTGCTGCAGTACGGGACAAAAAGGTATTCTTTCCTCACGTTTGTTTCCGTTTACCGTGGCTCAGTCATTCTTCTGCAGCCCTTGTTTGTTGCACCGCGGCGAAAACGAAAGCAGCAGCAGCAGAGCAGCCAATCGCATGGCCAGGGGTCGTCATCACAGACTCAGCCCATCGACGTATCGACGTCCGCAACACCTCAGCCCGCCGATGCATCAACGTCTGCAACACCTCCTGCTACTAACACAACTACACCGGGTGCGGCGGCCACGCGGCCACGACGCCTTCCATTGTGGGCTCGTCTCGTGCTTTTTCTCTGTTGTGCATCTCCCCCAAATGCCAATGGTCATTGATAATGTAGCATATGAACAATTATTTCAACTTTGCTTCTGGTTCTTCTTGTATGACCATCTCTTTCTCTGTATCTTTCGCTACCTCATCAATAATGTTATCTCATCGCGAGACTCGTGCAGTGTATCGGACTTGATTATATTTCCTAACGAGAGGAACATTCCAAGTTATTCAAGAGGATGAAGGCCCAGGAGCATTCTCTCATCCGCTATGCAGACATTGATAATACTCTTCAAGCCACTGATCTTTCAGGTGAAGTTGCAGAGTCCATCCTCGGACGAGAGCAAGACGCCTCCTTCCAATATCGATGACCAGTCCAGCTGACCAAGTCCTGCATGTAGGTTATTGAAGATCAAGTTATCTGTGTATAACATCGGCTTTTCGAAAAGTCAGGCAAGCGAGCTACCATCGATCACGATCATTCAATACCGCGACATAACATCGTCAGCCCCGGTCGACAAGGCAACGCGCTCAGTTACCGATGGGGCTAAAGATACTTCCTGTCTCGACTGATGCGAAGAGTGGGTATGCCCAGGTGGGGTCTACATTGTTGCTGAGGAGTTGGAGATGAGCTTGCTACTCTTATGTTATGGAGTTGCTGGGTCACCTCGAGGATATGCGTTACACCATAAGGATCTGAGTGAGACATACATCCCTTTCCATTACTTGCTGACCTTGACTGCGGAGTATCGCGCGGCAGTTGCAGAGCATACCGCATGTTCTTGGGTTAAAAACATCGCCATGAATCTTACGCCGCAAATGCGAGAACATGCCCGAGTCAAGAATCGCGGGGAGCTCCTTGTCGCCTGTAATACAAAGCCAATGTCTTTCATCTGCCTCTATGTAGCTCAGTACGTTCACAGACATGCCTCAAGAGCTCCTTCGACAATTTCTCAAGGTGCGTTTCTCTCGCATGCAGACTGGTGTTCAGTCCCACCTTCCTGAAGGCTGAACCCTAATGAAGCCCTGCGCAAGCTGCCAACCCAACTCACAGAACTAGTCGTCTTCACGAGAAACCACACTCAGCACGTTTACGGACGATCTTTCTGCGAGTTCCTAAGGTGTGCTGCTCTCGCATGCAGACTGGTATCCTGCTCCACCTTCCTCGAATTCACCGCCGCGGCCTACAAACCACAGGAAAGCACTGCACACGTTACCAATGCAACTCATGGAAGTAGCCCCCACGAAATATTCCGCGATTCTCAACTGGGAGTACCACCAGAGTAGCCGATTCCTGCAATAGTTGAAAAAGCAGAGGTGATCTTGACCTGCTCACCCATATGCGAATAAAAACAAGGTAGGCAGAACACAGTGTACATATGCTACTAACTATCTGAGATGTGACTGTACAAGACTAGGTATGGATTGATCAAATTCGCTTCGGCTCCCACGCGTTTTTTTCCTTTCACCGTGTTGGATGTCACCCAGGCCGGTACATAACTGGTTCACTGGTGATCTTGCTAAAGCAACTACAATACCGGTGCGTACCCAATATATACTCATGAATGTGCGTCGTGTTTCCGTGAGCTGTGCACTCCGATGTGATGCAGGTTAGTAGAAGCACGTGGTCCAGCAGTGGAACAATTGATCTGCATGGACTGTTCGGCTCTTCATGGAAGCCAGGACTACCGGACGTCTTCTCGGATTTGTGCTGCGCAGGACGGGCTATGATTTACTCAGGGCTCAGGGCACGCACATTATTATTATGGTATGTGAACGTTCGGAAGTTGCAGGGACTGGACTACAGAAGCTAACCAGCACTCCATCATCAGGAGCATGAAAGGGGGCGTCCTTTGTTCCATCCTGTTGCCTACCATCGATAAGTGCGAGAACGTGGCGTTTTGCGCCTGCCAAGATGATTACAGATCGCACCACGCGATGTATTTCAAGTGGTACCAGCTCTGGCTAACTGTCGGAGAACTACAGTGGGATAATATCCCAATGAACGTCAACTTGTGCCTTCCCTTTCAACGTTGTGGTGCAGAGTCAGTGAAATACCATACGCTCATTCAATAATTCAACCGCGTGTCTGATGACCATCGTAGACCTCTGATCTATGGCTTCCTGCGATCGGCTGGTGCATGTTCTGTCCTGCCCTCCACCCGGCGTAACACATCAGAAGTTACGTGATTGCTTTGCAACCACATGGAAGCTTCTGGTGTTTGAACTTAGGTCTGACTCGTGCTGGCCTCGTGTTTGTATAAGACCCGATTGTTTGCCTTGCGCCCGAATCATTGTCTCTTGTCTTCCCCCCCGGGTTCTCATCACCTGGACGCTGCATCCACATTACTGAAATCTATTGAGGTGAGTGAAGCTTGAAGCTCCTCAGTCCACAGTCGAATAATCTTAGTCTAGGTCGCATCATCCTTACACCGCTCGCCACATTGTATCCGAACCGTTGTCTCGTCTTCCTTCAGAGTTCTCATCGCCTGAACGTTGTGTTCACATTACCACAATCCATAGAGGTGAACGAAGCTTGAAGTTCTGCAGTCCATAGTCAGTTAATCTTGGTCAAGGTCTGCCCTCCACGTGCACTGGGCGTAACACATCAGAAGCTACATAGAAGTTGCCGGTGTAAGGTCTGGCTCGCGCGGCCTCGTGTTTGAGTATAAGACCCATACACCCCACCTGCTACTTTCAAGTTCAACTTGTGTCCGAATTGTTGTCTCTTATCTTCCATGCAGAATTCTCATTACCTGGACATTGCATTCACAGTACTACAATCTGTAGAGGCGAGTGAAGCTTGAAGCTAGCAGTCCACAGTTTGATTGATCTTAGTCCAGGTCGCATCGGACGTACACATCTCCGTTGGCGCAGTATATCCCCAAGTCATTATTCTAGGATATGTCACGGTCCCGCTCCTTGCTATAGCAGCATATTTCCAACTACGCAAAGCAAACAAGAAGTTGAAGGGAATGGCAAAAAAAGTGGATGAGGCGAACCGCAGGGCACAAGAGGCGGCAGACGCTGCTGAAAAGGCCAAAGAAACGGCCACATTGTCACAGAAGCGAACTGAAGAACAAGAAAGATCCAGGCGTGCTGCGGAGGAAGCAGCACAAAACGCACGGATGCGTCAGGAAGAATACCAACGGGCGGCAGCTGAGGCTGCAGACGCTTTTCGCAGAGCAGGGGAAGCGAGGCTGGCGACTGAGCGTCAATGGTTTAAAGGTGTTCGTCCCGAGTGCCGCCCTTCGGAGGAGGATATTGCTCGAATGAAGGCCAAGTATCGTTACAGCCCAGGTTCCTTCCACCTCGCGGTTGTCGGCTCTTCTGGATGCGGGAAATCATCCTTCATCAATGCCATCTGTGGACTGTCCGACAATGACCCCATCGCCGCTCCCACAGGGATAGTCGAAACTACCAATACGGTCCTGAGGTACACTGATCCGCGCTCAAAAACCCAGATCTTTTGGTATGACGTCCCCGGAGCAGGCACTGCAGACGTGCCTGACTGGCAGTACTTCAACGACTTGGGCCTCTACATCTTCGACTGCATCATCGTTCTGATCGACAATCGTGTCTTGGACTCTGACCTCGCCATCCTCCGGGCCTGTGAGCAGTTCACGAACATTGAGGCGTTCATTGTTCGCTCCAAGTCGGACCAGCACATTCTCAACATGGCATGTGTCAGGATGCCACGAGGGTTCGACCCTTGTGATCTAGATATCAGCGACGAGACACGTCATCGTTTCCTGCAGATTAGATCTGAAGAACGGAGGAAGTTCATCGACGAAACGCGCCAGAGTGTGCATAAGAACCTTGAAAACAAAAACCTCTCTCCGAAGAAGGTCTATGTTGTTTGCAAAGACGCCATGCTCGCGATAGGGAATAACTTGTCCTCCACAAAGACAATTCACGAGGCAGAGCTTCTGAATGACATTGCAGCATCTGTGGTTAGGCGTCTGCATTAGGATGTTTCAAAGTAGGTCAGTCTCGCTCATCGGATCGTCGAGTGGATTTTCTACCTTATATCTAGGCCTGTACTGACAGGCACCATCGTTCACGCATTACTTAGATTACACAGGGCGTAATCCCAATTTCTTTTGTTGGTTGGTTCCTGTTCTTGGTTGATTTTCTTTCTTGTTAGATATGGCAATTCATTGAGACCGCACACCTCCTCCCCCAGTCTGCAGTTGTACATGATATCGCATTATTCAAGAATGTTCGATTTACTTTAAACGCATAGCTGATTCAGACTCCTATCTCAGTTAACAATTAATATCGTAAGTCGATTGTGGCTAGAACATGTTGTAAAGCGTTTGCAACTTGGAAGATGACAGGGACCTTCATGCAGATCTGAGTTGGACAGAGATGCTGTTTGGTCTAGCGTGCGCGTGATTTGTGTCTTTGGAATTTTTCCAAGGGACCGTTCACGTGAAGGCGATACCGAGGCGTTGACTGTGGTGCATGTCTGTTATTATGGCATTTTATATCGGAGGCTGCACTTGCCAAGATCCCACCTGCATACATTGCTGCTTTCAGAACGGTATATCTATATGCGGCTGGGCATTCTGAGACAGCCTCGAATTCGGACTTTTGGAAATCCTGTCCCATTGTCCAGAATAAGGGCGCTTATGTGCCCTGGGGTTCGGGTTCCGTTCATTGAAGGGACGACGGGCGGTATGGGGAAACACAATTGCCTTGGAACAGCATCAAAGGTGACGAGGGAAAGGTCTAATGGATATAAATCAGTTCGAAATCGGCTGGAAGAAACATGTGAAGCGGAGAGGAAATGCGGCTCCCCGTCCAACTTTGTCACCGCCACCAACGTAGTCCCTTAGGTATAAAAAGATGCACAAAGCGCTGGTGGCAGACCTGAGCGCTTCATCTACACAGCAATTGAGCTGTCAAACGAACACGAGGATGACGCATAAAATACGTACAGTAGTATATAAATGGATGGCCAGGTTCCGCAACTGTCAATCCAACGTTCACTTTCTCAGTTTACAGGCGACTGTAGTGTCATTTGTTTGGATTGATCTGAACAGGCGTTCTCGTGAGTGATACTCTAGGCTGCAAAGCTGAGCAACCGCTTACCGGCGATTTGATATCCTAAAGACCTGTTGCAACTTCTCGCATTACTGGGCTTGCATAGACAGTGCCGAAGGCGTTCTCGTCAGCGCTACCTCGTGTTTCACTGACAATAGTAGGCACGTCGACTCACCAGGCATCTTTGCCATTGCCAGATAACCCATTCTCATTCAAAGCTCATCCCAGCGGGCTTCACTCGCACATATTGTCGACCATCTGTCATAGTCGAGGCTCCGAGCGCCGACCATGTCATCCCCAGCTAGTAAGACGCCAGTGGTCATGCCCTGCCAGACCATGCGAGGCCATACCGATTGGGTACGAGGCGCCGTGCACCTGCCTGGCGGACGACGTGTCATCACATGTTCATGGGACGGCTCACTCCGAGTATGGGACCTGGAGAGCGGCATACAGATCGGCGAAGACTGGCGAGATGGGGTGGATGAAGTAGGAGTGCTTACCATAGTATTGTCTCCAAACGGCAGCACTGTAGCAAGCGGAAACAGGGATGGGACAGTGAAGTTGTGGGACGTGGAGACGGGGAAGGTAATTGCCAAATGGTCAGAGCACACTGAGAGTGTGTGGTCAGTGAACTGGAGTACAGATAGTGAACGAGTCGTGAGCGGGTCCAAGGACGGGACAGCAAGATTAAGGGATGTCAAGAGCGGCAAAACAGTTCTAGGTCCAATCAAGACCGGGCACAAGAGTGTGTGGGCAGTGATATACTCACCTAACTCAACCAAATTTGCCACGGGCGGGTACAACGAGGATGCAGTGAAAATCTGGGATGCAAAGACGGGCAAACTGCTCGTCACACTCAAACACGATCGATGGATTTCCAGCTTGGCCTGGACGTCGGATGGAAACAAGCTTTTCTCCGGGTCAGCTGGCCCGATTAGAATATTTGACACAGCCACTTGGGAGCAGATCGCCGTTCTTGAGGGTCACACAAGCTGGGTCGACGCCCTCTCCTTGTCTCAGAACGACCGTCTCCTTGTCAGTGCATCCTCTGATCAAACAGCGCGTCTGTGGAATCTCGATACAAACCTCCCAGCCGGGCCACCCCTCCAGCACAAAGATGAGGTGTGCTCCGCAGCTCTTTCTGCTGATGGAAAAATGCTAGTCACTGGTAGCAAAGACAAAAATGCAGATGCATGGGACATTCACGCCATCCTCAAAAAAGCTGGCCTTGAACACCTCCTCTTGCCAATTCCTCATGTAAAGCTCATTATTTTTCAGTAAAATCCAAGCTAATCTCCCACTTGCAGGTGGCAGCTGGAAAGTTGTTAATGAACGTACGCGACGTGTTTTTGAATATTCTCAACCATCCTAAGGTCGTCACTCTAGAGTAATGCTACGCGACGTCCACCTATTCATGCCCGCCGAATACCGCCAAGGTTTTTTGATGACATGCAAGGCGACATTCATGTACGTTCATCAGGGTTTTTCTGAATCAGTTCTTGTTCTGACCTCTTACTCTCAGTCCTCTACATCACGTGGTGTCCATCACCCTCCCGGATCCCATCGTGTTATTGCACCCTCTATGGGGAGTTCACAATCATTCCTTGCCCGCCTTCCGTCGCTCTTTCGTCGCGATCACTCCCACACTAACGAACCAACCGAACTCCAGCAACTCCGAAGGCCAGGGATCTTCTCTCGTCGCGGTCCTCGTACTGTCGAAGTTGCTGCAGTACGGGACAAACAGGTATTTCTTTCCTCGCGAGTGTGTCTGTTCACCGCGGCTCAATAAACCCTCTGTAGCCCTTGTTTGTTGCTCCGCGGCCACAGCTAAAGCAGCAAAGCCAATCGCAAGGTCAGGCACAGGCGTCGTCATCCCAAACTCAGCCCACCGACACATCGACACCTACTACTAACACTACCACACCAGGTGCAGTAGGCACGCGGTCACTATCCGTCCCATTGTGGGCTCGTCTCGTGCTTTTTCTCTGTTGTACATCTCCCGCACATGCCGATGGTCATTAATACTGCAATATATGCACAATTATTTCATTTCTGCTTCTAATTTGTCTTTTTCTTGTATGACTATATCTTATGTGTTTCACGACTTCATCAATAATGTTCTCCTGTTGTGAGACTTGTGTAGCACATCGGACTCGGCAATATTTGCTGACAACTCAAAGAGGAACATTCCAAAGTACTCTAAGAGGATGAAAGCCAGGTCTTGGTAGGGATTTGGTCAACTGGAGCCGTTATCGATATGGGAAGAAGACATCTTGCTCTCATCCGAGGTTGGATTCTGCAACTCCGCCTCACCTGAAAGACCAATCTCTTGAGGATTGCAATACAGTGCTAAGACTGTCTACATGAGTGGAGGAGAGAATCCTCCTTGCATGTAGGTTGTCGAAGATTGAGTTATCATAATCTATGTATACGCCGGTATTTCGAACGAGCCAGGCAAGTGAGCGACCATCGATCAAATACATACATACCTCGACCTGGATCGTGAGCCCGTAGGCAAGGTGCATTATAGTCCTCTAATGCTCAGCTGAAACGAAGCTACAGATACGAAGAGGGGGTAGCCCGGGAGGGATTGTTAATGAGGAGTACTTGGGGAGATGCAGGGATATGTATGCGGCATTGCATTAGGTGGAACTGGACGAAGACGTCCCATTCCACTCCTTGCTGGACTTCACTGCGGAATATTACGCACTCTTAGCCATGCTGGGGCTTACTACGCTCTTTAGCGACTGGGCAGTTGCAGGATACCGCACGATCTTGGTTAAAAACACCAGCACAAGAAATTCTACGACGCGACCGCGAGCTCTTCCGGCAACTTCTCAAGGTACGCTGCTCTCACATGTAGGCTGGGTCCAGTTCCACCTTCCTCAAATTCGCTGCATACGGGCCGAACCCGAGGAAAGCCGCGAGTTGCAATACAATTCATGAAACTGGTCACGAGAAACCATATTCTGTGATTCTCAGCCGCATGCACCATCATAGGGTCACCAGAGTCTACGTAGCTGATTCCTGCAATGGCTGAGAATAGGAATAGCTCGCGTTGGGTGAAGGACTTGGGGTGATGTTGACCTGCGGAGTCAGTCGTACGCGCGCATCGTCCTTGAGCTTGATGGCTCGCAGAGGCTTGTGTGTCCTCCTCGCGTGCGTCAGTTAAGCAGGTTAGCACATAGCGTGGTGATAGTCGTTACTCCATATACACTTGATAGTCTCCCGCGATGGAGCGTTTCACAAGCTGCAGGTTGATGTCGTTGAGGTACACCGTGACGACCTGAAGAGTCGTTGCAGTTATGAAACGGTACCCCATATGTACGTGATTCATAAGGTGCTGATCGTGATGCATGTTGAGATCACGTGAAGTGGTGTTGATCGATGATTAATTGATGCATTGGCTTAGCATAAACATTAGCGCGCTCATCAGCGTGAGTTGCGTTGATAACGATCAGAGATGTCGAAGCTCGATGATCAATGTCTGTGTCCGGACCAGTACGAAGTTCACAAATTAATCATATAACAGAGGTTGATAATATAAACGGGAAGTCAATAGTTCTAATGATGAGTTCGCAAGATTCTTGACTATAGCCTGAAGGTAGGATGTGCCTGAATCGTCCAGATGTGCTCCACTAAAATCGCATGTAGCACAAGACGAGGACGAGAGAGAAATGCTCTCCCCAGGGAATGAGGCGTCGCCAAAGGTGGAGCAAATCTTTGAAGAGCCAATTTGACTGGGAGGAAGAAAAATATGGCTCGAAAGCATCACAGGATATCCGCGTTAAACGGCGACTCTTATAAGTAACCGAATGGTATGCTCATTACTAGCAAGAATGTGTCGTTTATGTATGGGTAGCAAAGAGAACCTGTGAGACAGATAGTAAGCTTCAAGTTCATAGAAGAAAGAGATAAGGATGGAATCAGTGGTGCAAATATTTGGCTGTATGCTCTACCGTTCGTCAACGCTTATAGCTACGACTGGGGCGGCAAGCGAAATCATCATGAAAAAGCGTGGGAACGTCACCCACCTGTTACGATCTACGTCCTAATAGACGAAGGCCACCTAGTCGAATCGGCTCGACAACTGCCCGAGAGAACATTGGAGAGAGATACAACGAAAGACCGATGCGGATGGGTAGGAGCGCCTGAAGGGGCATCAGTCACTACCCCAACTGCGATGAAGAAAGGAAGAAAATACCTTGACTGCACCATAAGCCAAAACGGCGTTTGCGACGTCCCCCGCTAGCTTCCCAGACAACTGGCTCGTCGGGGTCTGGTCAACAAATTGGCCTTTCTCAAAGCCAAAGATGCCATATCTGCGCCCAACGCGACCAGCCCACTGCTCGCCTTCATCGACCCACGATCTCAGCTGGGTGTTCACCCAAGACTGGTCATCGATAGAGTCATCTCGGTTGAGAGCAACAGCGTTGACGACGCGCTCGCCTGCGCCTAGGCTGCGTGCCACGTAAAAAAAACCCACAACGGGAACGATGGCAGATAATTCATGAAGGATGGCGAAGGAGACTATGAGAGAATGTAGTGGCGCTCCCGTCCTCCCAGAAATCGCGGTGAGAGCATTTCTGTAAGGTGCAAATCGTCCTGCAGAGTTCGACATGCAAAAATTTATAGGCAGGATGTGGCTTAGATAATAATGCCGGTTACGTGTTGAAGTAAGCGCAACCAATAACACTCCGAGTGGTTCGTCATCCAACGAACCTGCCCGGGCACCAACCATGATTCAAATATTCATGCATTATAGTATCATTAATATTCTGTCAACATGGAGAAGTGCGAGTCAAGACGATTCCAAGAATTGAAGACTTGGTCCCGCCCGATCCAGGGCCCAGGCGCACAGCAAGATCAAATTACTAGTAGCAATGTTGGCCCATCTGTCAGCACGTCCAGACCGTTCGCCGGTGGGACGGTTGTTGCAGTTGTGGAGCAGATCGCAAATTTGGGTGGATGTATGAACTCAATACATGCAGGTAAATATGTGCGATTCAACGGTTGAGAGCTCGGTTTACTTACGTGCTATCACATGAAGGATATCGAAGTGGACTCCGATTACCAAACGAGTCAACCTGTGCCCCGGGTTGCATCCTACTCCTGGTTCAATGGGCATGCAGAGATCAACTTGAGTAGTAGTGTTCCAGCTGCACCGGAAGACTCTACCGCCTAAGTGGGACCAGGGCTTGAGCCTGAACGTTTAAACACTTTGTAGAAATTTGACGCGATTCTCCCAGGCACTCATTAGGCTCTTCTGAAGCATTTCAAGCAAGCCGGGAATGATAAAGCTTGTCAGCGAACCGGTATGTATCCTCGTACACTCTAGTGCAATGTTACTGATGCTCACTACATGGACAGCAAGTGGCATGTATTTTCAAGGGCCCATCAAACCTCGCGAGGGTAATTGTCATAGGTCCTAATTTATGAGATCTCATCGCCTTTCACTCCAAGAGGCCAAGGAATACCAGATATCAATGTTTGATCATTACTCTCAACCACAACTAACAAAGGAGCTCCATCTTCTCCTGATACCATCCCTCCTGGAGAGCGCCCAATGTCTAGGACATGGCAGGCTTCGGCGCTTAGGGTTTCGCGTAACAAATATTTCTTCGAAACAGGTCCTGAGCAAAATCGCGAACGGGCTCCGTGCAAGGGAGGCCAAATCCACTGATCCCAAGAATTCAAATTCAGATACGCTGATGGAGAGTGTAAAGGTCTTCCTGAAGTCGACGCGGAGTTTCAAGCCGATGGCAAGATATACAGAAACCAACCCGCCCCCGCGAAGGAAATGTTCTCAACTCAGTGAGGAAGTAGTCCTGATCGATGCTGGCAAACATAAAGCTTTCGTAGGGTGCCTTGTTCTTGACATTCTCGTTGTCGGAATTATGCTTTATGAATGAGCTTCAATATATGCACCTTCCATCATCACCCCTGAAGAGAGCTCCGTCTTATGTCGGCACTTTTAAGGACTCGAACAAGCTGGCTCCAAGCTCCCGGGCCCTCAAACGTCCTTCCCAATAAGACTCTGCCCTTGCGACTGGTGACTTGATCTTGTTGATGAGCCTCAACTGTGTGCTTGGCGAACTCGTGTTACCAAGTTAGAACGGGGACGGCTGCCGCCGTATGCTGATGAGACACCCGCGATATCTTTACTTGCATTTGCTCCCGATGTTATGCTTAATTATACTCGTCCACTAGTCATGTATAATTTTATCATCTCTTTCCGTCCAAATCGCATTGATGCCTGCCGATCTGTTTCTCGTGTAACCTGCGTTCCCTGGATCACTACCACCGCCACGGGTTGCAGTTGATGACAGGTCCAGCTGTCTGATCATGTGATAGACTGAAGGCGGTGGTCTCTTGGCAGAGAATGAGTGCGTGTGGAGACCAGAACATTGAACCGAATAGTGAGTTTCATAACTTGTATCGTTGGTCAATGATGGAATGAATCTCGATTTCTTCTTTGCACGTGTAAGCAGTCTAATAACTGTCGTGACAGTGCACAGGACTTCTGGTCATTCAGGACGGCAGGGGCACTAACTTGTTATGCCCCGAATAACATCGAACGTGATAGAACAAGGTGAGTAAGATGACACTCCCCCTAGGCAGACTGACGACAAGTCTGGGTCCTTCTATAATGAGACAGATTTCCCATATGGGTGTGCCGGCGTATTCTTCTCCGGGTTTATTAACTTAACAGGGATATTCGTGATATCCACTATTGCATCGCTTTGTCATATTCAGACTGAGGCGACGGTCTCCCAACCAGACCATCACTTGTCGATCGACCACTGAAGGAAGTATTGGAGACGGACTCAAAGCTACCGATGTGGGGGCGAGCTGCCGGCCGGCTTCCAGTCAGCATGAAGGTTCAAGGTGCACCTCGGCATAGTGATAATGTTGTCCTTATCTGAGAGAATATGTTTGATGCGCAATGTCAACCAGGTAGCCCATTCATGTTGTTTAGCCTGACCGCCTAATCGAGATCGGATGCTAGAGCCTCAGGTATATCGTGCAGGTATGCGCAGTCCAAGAAGCTGACCGTGGGTGATATGCCGTCGGCTCGGACCCTCAAATGGGCACATTTTGTCTTCGTTTTCGTTAAAGAGATCTAGGGGCATAATTGATCCATTCGCAAGCTTGACTTACACGATGATTACCGGCATGATGACTGAAATTAGCTGAGATTCCGCTGGACGCAGTGGTTTGATTGATTCACAGGCAGAGGACCCAATTACCGCCGAGCTGCTTATCGATATCACGCAGAAGATATGGAGATTGTAACGGTCGATCGGAATGCCAGGATGACTTTACTTCGGAGATGAAAGATAAGCTTGAAAAGATTCATCGTTGTTGAAGAGAGCGTGCTTTGGTGTAACCAATGTTCGTGACATGAGTTCTGGTGGTGACATTTGGCGCGATCAGGATTGGCATCAGAAGAGTGAGTTAGCTTATCAGGGCGAATCCAACTCGGAGGTATATGCGGAAACCGGGAGACCGGCCCCCGGCCCAAGGCGTTGGTAAGGGCGATAAAGCCACAGACAAACTTGATGAGCCCTGCACTTATGTGCGCAATCGAGATTCTGAGTTGTTTCGATCTGGAATTTACCACAGCGCTCAGGCTCCTAGTAGTTAATCACGAGAAGTCTTGTATTACCCTACACAACCAAACACACAAACATGGTGCGTAAGTACGAAAAATGGATGGCAAAGCGTCAGGAGCCTACTGCAGTTGATTCAAACACTCCTTGATCCAGTCCGATCTCTCCATTGCTGATATTTTTGTATCACATCTGGCGTGATTTGCTTTTGGATGGCGGCCGCGGCTGCGACAAAGGCGCTTTGGGGGATCTGCAGAGAACTCTGAGGAAACTTCACCAAACCAGGAATCTGGAGAGCTCACGAATGGGGCGTTAATATCTTTTTGCATGGTTAATAGAGCAGCCTCCTGGCAAAGTGAGCTGATTTCTGCGCCGCTGCAGCCGTCGGTCTGAATGTAACGTTACACACTACTCAGATGCAACACGGACAGTACTCACCATGGTTGCTATTGCATGAAGATCCAAGTCAGATTCGACACTCATCTTCCTTGTCCTGATCTTTAAGATCTCTTCGCGTCCGTCGTGGTCGGGAGGTCCAACGTACAGAATGCGATCTAGTCGCCCGGGACGCATCAGAGCTGAGTCCTGATAATGCATCGTCAGAAATGTAACAATGATAGTCAGAGCACATAAACTTGCAATGACGTCGGGGCGATTTGTGGCTGCAATGATAGTCACCCCCACGAGCTCCTGAACACCATCCATTTCGTTCAGGAGACTGGTCAAAACTCCTTCATGTGCAGTTCCAGTATCTGAATCTGAGGAGCGCGATGTTCCAAGGGCATCAATTTCATCCTGTGCTTGTCAGCAACAACTCCTTCACAGTAGGACAGCACTTACGAAAAAGATTATTGACGGCGACGCAGCTCTGGCCTTGGTGAATATATCTCGCACAGCTCTTTCCGACTCTCCAACATATTTGTTTAAAAGCTAATTGGCGACAATATCATGAATATGTTGCCTGGACGAAGCACCAAAATTTGTACCTCAGGACCTTTCACAGCAACAAAGTTAACACCGCTTTCAGTTGCACAAGCTCGCGCTAGAACAGTTTTACTGCACCCTGGAGGTCCGTACAATAGCAGGCCCTTTGGTGGTCGGACACCCAGTCGCTGGAAAGCCTCGGGGTGTAATAATGGCCACTCGACGGCTTCCCGAAGTTTTTGTATGATGTGTGCTTGCCCGCCTATATCTTCAAACCGAATAGGTGGTGTCTCAATAAATAGGGAGCGCATTGCGGACGGCCGCACGGTAGGAAGCGCATCTGAAAGGTCCGATGGCGTCAATTTCAGGGTCATTGTGGTAGCTGCTGGGTCAGCATGGGAGCCCGGCGGAATGTAGGTTATCCATCGTTTGATGGCAAGGGTCCCAGCCTCTCGAACTACAGCACCGAGGTCCGCACCGACATATCCATGAGCACGGCTCGCAATAGAATGGAGTTCTGCGTCTGTTATACAATGTGGAGCTTTGGAGAGGAGGACGTTCAGAATGGAGTAGCGTGCGTCTGCGTCCGGTACGCCTAAGAGTAATAGCCGTCAGTTATAGTTTGGTATCACTACCAAGATTACCACTTACCTATCTCAAATTCTCGATCAAATCTCCCAGGTCTTCGAAGCGCCGGGTCGATGGCATTCGGCCGATTGGTTGTCCCGATAACGACGACCCTATCATCAAAAGTGCTCGCGTTGTCTATACCATCCAGAATCGTCAAAAGTGTCGCCACTACCCGTTTTTCAACCTCGCCACCTGCGCCCTCTTCCCGTCTTGGGACGAGAGCATCAACCTCGTCCAAGATGACGATACATGGGCTCTTGGCTCGGGCTTCCTTGAATACATCCCGGAGTTTCGACTCTGTTTCTCCGTGATAGGCTGAAGATAGCTCAGGGCCATTGATGACGAGCACCGATGAGTTAGTGGATGAGGCGATCGCACGTGCAAGGTGTGTTTTTCCTGTACCAGGAGGACCATGCAACAATATGCCCCGGGGCGGTTTGAGACCTGATTAGAAACAGGTACTGTAATCAAAACTTGTCTACGGGGGGTGTTTGGCCATGCCTACCGAAGTACCCAAAGAGCTCTGGCCTTGTGAGCGGTATCTCGAGAAGATCCCGTATCTGAGTGATTGTCTTGTCAAGTCCTCCAACAGCCGCGTATGCATCAGAAATTGATGTATGGGGTAATGTTTCGACGTCAGACTAGATAGTCATCCGTGAGTGTTATCACAAAGATTTCTCAGAAAATGTCAGAAAGCGCACCTTTTGCGTGAGGCTGAAGTCATCATCGGCCACATCTTCCAGTATGGAAACAATTGTATCCCACCCTGCCGTCCAAAGCGATGGCCCGACCTGAATTGCAAGCGAATCAAGGGTCACGTGTTATGGTATTCACGGAACCACTTGATGCCGAGCAGTGGGCTGACACAGATCCAATGGAGAATGTTCGAATTTCACCCTGATATGGGACTTCGACAATCTGAGTAGAAAGAATATATTTGAGATTGACTATAAAGAGATTCCGTGCGTCGACAGAACGGCGCTGTCAGTGACATTCTACGCCACCTGGAACTGACGTACTAAGGTATTCTCGCAGTAGTAGAGTGAGCCAATCTCTATGCTTTCCTTTGCCCTGCAAATTCGTCATATTTTGTGTTGTCGGTGTTTTTATGGAAGTTTCTCTCAGACAAATGGTGCCAGCCTCTTCAACATCTCGCAGAGTTGATAAACCGGGAGGGGGTCTGCCAGCGCCTTGATCGGATACATCAAATACTCGTACCTTTACGCCTTCCTTAAGGCGTGCCGTAAGGAAAAGCGAGGACGAAATAAAAATGGCTGCAAGTAGGGTGATGTAACCGCAAGTCAAACTTAGCCAAGGACCTTCTTGTCATCTGATACAGTACGTACCATCTTGTGGAACGTCCAGAGAAGGCCACAGTGTCCCGATTGCAAAATCCTGCTATCAGAGATAATTTGAAGTAATTCAAAGTGCGATAGAATGATCGAATGAACTGCGAGAGAGACGCTGACATGCACGATATGATTCTCACCTTCTTGGTGTTTCCGTCATCTGCCTCTGATAAGGCGACCACATCCCCGGAGCGCAATTGTGAGGCTTTCAAGATACTTGGGTGCACCATCACGCGCCGGATCGCGCGTATCCCTGCCCCACTGGCAGCAGGCTTATTGCGCCGAACTGTCAACTTAGGCATCGACATGGATGCAGACGTGTTTTTTCGCAAGGCGAACTAATAGATCAAGCTCTTCGCGGTTGGGATGATTCAAGTGTATATTAGGTCAAAACAAGTCAAAGCAACAAGTAAACAATATTATGTAATTAAAGTATCTACAAACGTCGCAGTTTTACCCGCAAAGATCTTCCTAGAATATGTTATTTTCACAAGCACCTGGATCATAACATATAATCTTCCAACTCATGTAGGCTGTCGACGTGGTTTTAATATCAGTTAATATAGGTTAATATCCGCTTAGAAACCCCGATCCTTCTCCACAACACTGCACTTGAGAAAAACAGTAACAGATTGTCTCAGATAACTCATCAGTGACCAATCTTTTGAGCATCCTACGGTGGGTGCAATTAATGTAATTTAATATGTTCAACTTTAGTCCTCGCCGTGATGCGCCTAGCAGTCGGTTTTGACTTGCACCGATTGCTATGCCATTCAAGAACCTTTGTTCTCATCGTCACGAAGCCACCGTACCTCAATTGAGCACAGTACTGTCTTGGCTCAAAGTGCAGAATCGAGATGTTGGGACAACACTTCCCATTTTCGTTGTTAGCAGTTCTCAAAAATGATGAGGTGTTGTCATTTTTATGGAGCTACCCGATATTGTATCGAACAGCAGAATCATGCCGAGACACGATGCTCGAATCCGTGTAGCCTTCCTTCGATTACTCGTCACTCGAGGGTCGCCACACGGTATGTTTCAGGCCTTCGTCTCGTAAACCTCTCGTAACGCATTTCTTGGAAGATAAGCAAAGATCAATGGTTTACGATAACAGCACAGCACTGTCTGCAAGATAAAAGGCCCTCAGGAAGCAGGCCCTTGTATATATGTGCTACCACGAGGCACGAGCAAGAGAATACGGGAAAACAAATCAACAGAAATGTGACATCACATGCGTCGTGACGCGACTGCGACTGTCCTGCACCATATTTTCAAATGCACCATGGCAGCAAAAACATACTCCTGCTGACTGAAGTCGAAGGTACTGTTGCAACTGTACATGCAATGTGTCCTTATTCTCTCAAATGCACCAAAATTTAACAGATAGCTGTAATCGGATTTGTTCTCGGCGGCCTCAGAAAAAAATCATGAATCCCGTCATTCTTACTGGCATTCATCAGTGTCTGCACCTGCGTGTGAGTACATTGTCTAATGGGATCTTGACGGTTGACAACTTAAAACCAAGCTTCTGTCTCTTTCAGCAATTCCTGGAGTTCGCCAGATCTGACGTGTTATGGACATACATACGTTTATGTACAACAAATAAAGGTACGACTGGCATCACTGAATTAGACTTGGGTTGACATTGATCGCACACTGCAATAGCTTCAATCGTGTTCGGCCTGACGATACCCGGGGTTAAGTAGCATCAATTAGCGTACTCTCTGTGTTCCCTTGTGTGCACTAAGCTCCTTCGAAACACCGGTAGACTAATTGCTTTCAATTCTTCGGAATCTTATTGTCGATTCCATCATCAGCTTGTTAGCGCCAGTCGACATCACATCGTGCCCGTCCAAACTACAATTGTCTATGGAGAAGGAAGTACAGCATTCATGAACGTCTTCTTCATCCGGCGCCTAGTCCTCAAGAAGTTCTTAACTCTATATATGTGAGTTAGGAACCAAGGAAGTGATGGGCCGTCGATGACGCTAGGGATAAGCCGAGCACCTAATAATAAGATCGATCGCGCAAGAGATTTGATTCTGCTCGTGCATGCACCTGGCAATCACTCCAATGATGAAATTTGAGCTGGTGGACTTTCAAGCGGTCCGCCTATGCCGCTTTGCAACCTGTCATAAACGTGCTCAGTGCTCACGTTCAGTGTATCATAGCGTAAGGCAGTACTTGCCAACGGTCACATTCTTCAATCTGCCGCCCAGGAACTGCCTCGCCGTGGGGACTTCGGAGGGCGATCCATGCCTTACTTCGCCGGCATGTTCCTAAGTAGTGATGCTGCCAGCAAAGGCCAACACTATCGCCAATATACGCCAAGCTGCACTTGGACGGGGTGAATCTTATATTGCGCTTCGGATGTCATTTTGCTGAGCGTCCCGGTGAGCAGCACACCTGCCAAATCGGACGTGCATCCCTGGTGAGGCACTCGAGCCCGATTTGCTTCTGTACCCATGGTAAATAAACAGTTTTTCATCGAAGCCAGCTGAAGATATGTACAGTTGTCACTCAGTACTCATTAGCTAGACATGTGAGGCTATGTGAAGGTAAGCTCTGGAATACTTCTGATAAAGAAGTATCACGCACAGCCACATCACAACCTCGTCCCAATCAAGCTGTGAACCAAGAACCAAGGAATCCTAGAAAGAACATCGCACATCATCCCTCCGACCCGTCACACCAGAAACCACGATATACAGCATGGGATGCTGGCATGTGGAGATCTTGCTGACAATCATCATACATGTACAAACCCTACTAGAACCCTTATGGGCTATTTATTCAGCTCCTCTCTTTCTTGGTATTCCGACCTCGGGAACGTATAAAACCGGGCGCATTCAGTAGTAGGAAGACTACATCTGCCCATCGACATCAGTACACTCTCGTCTTGTTGCATCTCAATCATCCACCAGGCTGTTTAACTGTCATGTGCAAACAAGTAGCGTGAGCCCCAGATCATGTCTACAGAAATGCTGGCTCACAACGTCCTGCGCAGTGAAGGAACGCGCTGGCTAAGATGCGGGGTATGAATGCAATGCTCTTGGTTTGGACAGTTTTTGATGAGAGCCACAGCACTTTCAAAGGCATCTCGTTATTGCCATCGTAGATTGCAATTCAACTCGTTGCGAGCGCAGTTACAAACATCCACCAAACTGTCGGCAACCAAACTGTACCAAAGTAGGTCATGCGTAGCAACGCACCGTGCCCATAGTTGATACCTTCCAAGAACTTCGGACCCGAAATCCAGCGCTCGATCGACGATGTCGATGAGATTTGTCTACAGTGTCGTACAGCAATGGCTCGTAGGCGTGGTTGACAAGGCTCGGAGTAGCATCCGTCCTTAGAGGGCGGGCAAAATACCTTTCCCCACATTGATACTCTCACATTATTCGTGTTGGCATTACATTGCACCATACTTGTAACATATGCATTTCGTACCTTCCGCTCGGGATCAAAATCTCCGCTCCCGAAGGCATTCGGTTTAGACACCACTTTAGTCCGTATCTGGAAGAAGCAGGTGAGAACCAGAATGATGGCAACCCACCAAAAGAAGCCACAAGCGAAGGCCCCATGACTGAAAGAAGGCACAGCTCCTGCGTCACCGTGAGCGTGCCGTTATCATGATAAAAAAGGACGGTCGCGGTCGTCCCGCAAACCCATGCGAACAAGGGAGGCTTCAATCGGCAATTGTGCCTCAATGTGTAGGTAGTTATCTTGCTCACAATCGATGTGACGTGCTCCAACGAGCGTTAACGGTAACAACATTCCAGCTTCTTGGCATGGCTCTAGAATAATCTGTGGAACCAGCAACAAGGTGTGATAGGCATATGCTTGTTCCTCGACGAGCGACCAATCGCCGCATTTATCTTGTGGACTCATCAGATTGTTCAGACCCATCGACAACTAATGGCCCATCGAGAACCACCTTGAAATGAGATACCGGAGAAATTGCTGAAGCAAGGCTAGCGCGTGTTATGGAGTCGAAAGAAGCTCACGTTGACCGCAGGAAGACTGTCAGCAGAAACACGACTGAAACTCATGTTGAAGGCAGACAACGTGCCTTCATTTTTAGATCGCAAGGAAATCTGTACCTTTTGACGAAGTACTGACCAACCTCCGATAGATCAGCGGCGCCCAAGGAGTTTTGTATTTGATGGGGATTCACTTTTCCACACAGGCACACAAATAAGAGGGGTATCGTGATTATGCCCTTGGCGCTGAGACTGCTAGAAAGTTGACGAGATATTAATGCAGTCGGGTACTTGTTCTACTCACCGGTGGTAGCTTTCACAAACAACAGGGCGCTGAATTTGGTCAAGTGATCAAGTCCACACAAGAGGATGTACTGTTTGGTCTATGCACATTGAGAGAAATAATAGTCTATTTCCTGTGCATACAGGAACTTCTGTGGCAATATCCCCTTACTTCCATGTACGCGGCTAGTGCGGGTGGTTCTTGTGATGCTCTGATAAACGCTTAACGAGGAATATATTGAGGTGATCAACGATAACTTACTCAAGTGCACTGAAATACCATGCATCAGAAATTGAACATATGTGTAGGCACAAATTACTCACTCTGGTAGTCGATGGCGTATCCGAAAGTGAAGAGACCCAAGATCGTCCAAACAAGTGGGCCAGCGGACGCGTTCTTGCCACTGAAGTATCTAGCCTTAATTCCACCACCAGCAACGGCGGATGCTGTACCCTTAGGCAGTTTTGAGTAGAAGTTGACCAGAGGCGTGAGGCTTGAACCAGAGCCCGACGTCTTAGTTGCGGATGAACAGAGAAGAGGTCACGCGAGGTGGGGCGCTGTCAGAATTAGAGAACGCACCAAAAGTGACGGAGTAGCAATCTTGGGTGGAATGATACCCCCCAACTGACGACGAACGAGGGATGCGTGCATGGCGAGAACGAATGAGTTGTCGACGTTGTCGGGATGCTCCGGACAAACCTGGTTTTCATGTTGGGGTCTGTTTGGTTGTCAACGGTCACATGATTCGATCACGTGTATGAAGTCCTATTCACGACGTCCGGAATTGCCATTAAACCGTTTGCACTCGACCTTGATCAAGTCCTTTGGCATATACCCATTAGAACCTGAAACCGATTCAATAGACGCCACTAGCGAGACTCCTCGTGGTGGCCCTGATACAGAATTCGTGCCAAACATCTACACGTGGGTGTGGACGCATTGACAAGAGAATAGCTTCAGACGGTTCCGCTTTGGATGCGAACATTAGTTTCGCCTGGACCATCCACAGCCTCTTGGTATAATAGACCGCGGACCAGCCAAATTTGTCATCTCCTCATCCTCGACTTTGTCAAGTCCTCGTCATGTACAGCGAAACTTTACCATTGCTGTCTATAACATCTGCGCACCTGCTGTCTGGACTCTTCGCCTTTATCTACGTTGGCTCCATTTATGCATCCAAGAGTGCTCGTCTTCGCTTTTCCAAAAGGAAGGTCAATCTTCCAGAAGGACAAACTAGGCTCAAATTACAAAATGAGCGATGGAGAGATGATCCGGACGTTATCAAGGCGCGACTACTTGCCGTTACCAGCGCCACTTTGACTTGTTGTCTCATCGTATTCATCGTGATGAAAATTTTCAACCGCGATGATGAAATTGTAGGTCATCAAGTTGCCTCAATGGGGAACGTCTGCCTCACTACCGTAATGTGTAAAACAGCAAAACCTTACCGCACATGCGTGGCTTCACCTTGGATTCACATGGTCGAACGTACTTCCGCTCGTAATAACTCCAGTTGTTGTTTTTTGGGCCACTCTACGTCCAATTCCTCGAAAAGACACTACCATTCCAAAAGGACTGGGATTTTCAAGATGATGTCCTGTTTCGATTTCTCTCGATTGTCGGCCTTCGAAACTATTTTATTGTGAGTGCGAGGCCTTTGCAAAGTGTTATTTTCAATTTAGCTTACATTAACAGGCTCCGATCACCGAAGAAATCGTGTTTCGTGCTTGTGTTCTCACTGTCTATCACTTTGCAAACACTTCCAGGATGAAAATGATTTTTCTTAGCCCTTTAGTCTTTGGCGCAGGTATGTATCGGAGTGATTTTTTGGCCATGAAAGTTCATCATGATGTTCTCGGACTTTTTAGCACACATCCATCACGCTTTTGAAACATACCACAGATACGGCCGTACGGCTACTGCGGCAAAACGTGCAATTATCTCTACTAGTATGCACGACCATCCCATTGCCAGCGAGTGGCACTAACAGTTTACGTATAGTTATCCAATTCGCGTATACCAGCATATTCGGATTTTACTGCTGCTATTTGTTCCTTCGCTCCGGGTCGTTGCTCCCACCTATTGCAGCTCATATGTTCTGCAATATCATGGGCATACCTCAACCCAACTATGAAATAAACCTGATGCCTGATCGAAAGCTATGTAAGTAACTACCTTTACACTATCTAATGCAAGTTGATTGCATTCCTTTTTTTTCTGCTTTTAGCCATTTCAGCCGCGTATCTTTTCGGTATTATCGGCTTCGTGTGCACGCTCAAGCCCTGGTCATATACGGACGGCAGCTTATACTGGCAGTGAAACTAATTTCTTCGGGTCTCCGACCTATGCGCGTTTCGTTCGACAGTGATTGCGCGCCTTTTTTCACCTCCGCGAATCTTAACCTACCTACACCCTACTGGATTGGACATATTTTCTGCGGCTCTTGGTCGGATTCCATTGTATCTATATCAATAATTACCATCATTTCATATCTCATGACGCTCCTCAAATGTGAGCAGAAATAAACGCCGTCATGATCCTTCGAAACCCCATCGACGAAAGTTGGGCCGCGCAAGGACTTGAAGTTGTTGTATTACTGACATGCTACGTGTTACTACCTGGGCTCCTAGTCTCCCATAGGCGGACCCAATAGAAGGAAGACAGTCGTCCTTTTCCCGGGAAGCTTTGCAGCTACAAATATTACAAGGTCCGACCCGGAGGGCGTGCTACATACCACTACTACTACCCGTAAGTGACTATCGTATTGGCATACTATGTTACTTACTACTTAAGACGTGAAACAGATGCTTCGTGGCCTAAATTTGTGATTGCCTCGGCATCGAACAATGATTGAATTGATTTCCTCGCTATTCGCTACCTTGAGATATGCACGCGGGACTGATCTGATCACCCTGATTCAGTGATGAAACTAGTGTCCCCAAAGGCATGCGATTGCCGCACTCAAGTTACGATCTCTCGCCTTACGCGTGGAATCGAGTTTTTGCATCATGTGCATATCTGCAACCGCACACCACTTCGTCGGCAGTAAACTGAATCATTCACACAACCTTTGTCACATTTTAACAAGGCCTTGCCGACTTGGAGAGCACCTGCCCCTAAATGTTCACTGATCTCTTGCCAGTCGAGACTCGAGAAAGAAAGCGAAAGTTGTAGGTGCCTGTAGGCGCGCACACACCGTTATGGGAAATGCCGCCGGTAGCTGTCAACACTTTTGCAAATTTACCAAACAATCTTTCATCCACTTACCAATATCTTACGCCTACATGCCGCACAAACGTGCCAAACGAGCTGTTCGTGAACGAGAGAGATCCCTGAAGTAAGTGTTCGTATTACACATGTTCCTCTAACTCACTCATGAGTCTTAAAAAGAGGTGTCAATCTGCCACCAAAGCACCTTGGGAATGAGGAGACGGTGCCAAAGTCTGTGGCTCGCATTCTTAATGCCGAAAAAATCCGTCACGAATTCAGAGAGAAGAAGCGGAAGATTGTTGAACCCAACGGCGATGAATGCCCTCAGCTGAAGCGAAGACGGCCGGCCAGTGATGTGAACAGTCGGAAGGAGGAGATGCTAAAGATTCAGTCTGGAGAAACCATAGCTCATTTTAACAAGTGGGTTTCAGACAAATGTCTTTGCGGCGTGTCACCATTAAGCTTGCGTGCAGGCGAGTCGAGAGCAGCATGATGCCGCTCATTAGAACAGCAATGCAGGAGTCATCGGCCCAGGTCCGGAAAGTCCAGAAGCATGAAATTGAGCAGGGAGTTGCCAAGCCTGCTGCACAGGCCAAAACGATGATTAATAACGCTAGCCGCGCAGACGTCTCAAATCCATCGCCGCCCACTTCAACCAATACACCCCCTAGCCGCACGGACGCTTCAAATCTATCGCCGCTCACATTCACCAACACACCCCAGCGGCAGCATCGTGATAAACCTAAAGAGTTCCGTGTATCTTCAACCTCAGCACCGCGCCGTCTCAACGATATTGCACAAGAACCACCACGGTTTGGCAAACTGCCTCGGGGTGCCCGATCAGGCAAAGAATCTTCGAAAGAGAAAGTCGCGGGAATACTAAGCATGGCACAAAAGGCAATGATGGAAGAAGAAAGGGAAAACATCATTAAACGTTACCGAGAACTTAAAGCCAAGAAGTTGCGTAGTGATGGTAGCGGCGCAATGGGCGGGTGAGCTAAGTTGATCGTAGTTCTCATCGACTACGTTCCCGATCTGGTGCAACAATTTTGCCTGTCGTTACTTTCCCGTTGAGTGTCCCCTGGTGTGGGTTTGATCTCTACGTTGATGCTTACTCTACAGCGTCCCTCCGAGGAATGCTCGATCTCATTCGGATTCTTTGTCATAAGGAGATAATCCACGTTGGCTTTGCTGCGAGTACGACGCGGCTATCCATTCAATACCACTCGCTTGAGCAGTGTGATAATAATTCTATGGAATTCAAGTACCGCTTCAGCACTCCCGGGCCAAAGGAAGTCTTTTGTCTTAACCTAGGCGGCGGAGGACCAAATTTCCGAAGCCCTCGGATGTCTCTATTTGACACCTTTTCCGCCGTACACGGTCCCGGGTGCTCCTCCATGATTGTAGCGGTTCAGGCTATGCGGCAGTTCGTTCTTGCCCCGAGAAAGGAGAAATCATTATCATTCATCATTCTCCTTTTGGCTTGCATCGTCGTGAACCCCGGGCAGGCGCTTGACTGTGCAGTGGGCGCTATGTCGTTGTCAAGATATAGGATGTCCCGAGCTCCCACTGATCAGATTACGTCTTCCCGATAACTCAATTATCTTGGTCTAACAATAATCCCCCATTCGCATGGGCACTGGGCAATGATCAAGCTCAAGTCGGCACTGCGGCGACTCGTGCCCATGAACCACGGCCCCCACCGTCATTCAACCGACTTGCCGCGATGCCTACGTGCGATCACGTTCCGCGCGCAAGGCCGAAATTACGAGCTTCCTTCCACCATGCTCAAAAAGATATTTGACTCCTTCATCCGGTATATTCGGGGGATCCTGTGAAAGCGGTGATCTGATTTTCCGCACTGGAAGTCCTTTATAATGGACACACGATCAGTTGCCTGTAGTTGCCTGCTGTTTAGTTGCCTGCTGACACCTCTCTTTCTCTGCTCATCCTACCTCGACGCCCGTTGTGGTGGTAAACTATATCCTCCATGGAGGACGTGGAGAAGCAAGCCGACTGCTCGTCGTTTCGTGGGCCGAGCATCGAGACGGGGGCATATGAAAATCTCAATCGACACAGTGCTTTGCAACCTCCTAACGCGCTTTTACTACCCACAAACACGAAGAACACAGATGGAGGATGGTCAGGTTGGTTAGCAGTCTTCGGAGCATTCATGGCCCTTTTCTGTTCGTTCGGTCAAATGAATGCTTTCGGAACATACCAGTCGTGGTATTCGGATCATCAGCTTGCTAGCTATTCGCAATTCAGTATTTCTTGGATTGGATCCCTTCAGCTATGGACTTTTTTCTTCATGGTAAGCTATATTGGCTAGCCAAAGTCGTTTTTGCTCAATATCGCATGAGACTAGGGAGGACCTATAGGACGCCTTTTTGACGCCTACGGGCCGTCGCCCGTGATGCTCTTTGGGACACTACTATTAACTTTCAGCACGTTGATGACGAGCATTTCCACGAAGTATTACGAATTCCTACTGTTCCAAGGCTTCTTCTTTGGCCTTAGTGTTGCATCGCTGTAAGTCCCTTGCTGAGCGCTGTGCGTCTACTTCTAATTTTATCCAACAGCTTCTATCCCTCTCTAGCTGCGGTTTCAACTTACTTTGATAAGTACCGTGCATCGGCTCTTGGTATTGCAGCCGCTGGCTCTGGTGTTGGTAAGCAGTCCATTATTGTCTGTTTAATTCGACTGAGTTCGTCTAGGTGGCGTCGTTTATCCCATTATGCTCCGTCAACTCTTCTTGCGCACTGGTTATGCATGGGCAGTTAGAACATCGTCGTTACTTTCTGCGGCATGTTGTGTCGTGGCCCTTGTTACCGTAAGGAAAGAGGGTCGTAAGAAATGCTGCGGATGGATAGGTATTAAGATGTTCAAGGATGCATGTTTCATGCTGCTCGCTACTGGATCCTTCTTTATCTGTCTCGGTAAGAAACTGAAATCCTTTCATGAGATTATAGTAGCTAACAAGGCAACCAAGGTATATTTACTCCATTCTTCTACATCGTGAGCTACGCCGAGGATCGAGCATTCGTTTCTCAGAATACTGCATTTTACGTTCTGTCAGTAATGAATGCTGGAGGTGTATTCGGCCGCATTGTTCCCGCGATCCTCTCTGACAAGATAGGGCGATTCAACCTCCTTATGCCCGCCTCCTTCTTAGCAGGCCTATCGTGCCTCATCTTTTGGATGCTTGCGAAGACTATGATCGCTGTGATGGGCTTTGCGGCGGTTTATGGTTTTCTATCTGGTGCATTCATATCCGTCATTACTCCATGCGTTGCGCAGATATCAGATATCAACGAGATTGGGTCTCGAATAGGTGCACTGTATACACTAATATCTGTCCCGTAAGATTATGACTGGACTCGTTTGACCTCTGCTCACTCTAGTTCTTTCAGCTCCCTTGTTGGTGGACCTATCGCAGGAGCTCTTATCCAATATCAGAGCGGTTCATACACCGGAATGATTGGGTTATCCGGATCAAGCATAATCTTCGGGTCATTGTTTATTCTAGCTTGCAGGCTCAAGATAAACCGAAACATCTGCGTAAGAGTGTAGCGAGCCATAGACGTCTCATGCACCCCTCGTATCCTTATTTTCTAAGTTTTACGACTGGGAAAATTGCATTAACGACGACTTTAATTCTTGCAATGCTATGTATGGTGTAATTATTGTATTTTTATCGTTGCGGAATACACAAGCGCTATATCATAGCAGGGTCGGGTACTGCTATCTACAGGTACTTATAGTATACTTACTATCCAATGAATTTGTTGAGGATATTACGTCTTTGTGACTTATCTGTGAGTTTGGGTGTGAACATGTAGGCTTCACTGAGTGAAGCGATCCAGAGTTGATGCAACGATGGGTAAAATGGGTCTGAAGCGACGACCGTGTCTGATTTCAGCCGTACTTAAGTGTATCCGTGTACACGGTCACACCCCATAACCTCCTATAGTCCACAATCATGAACATCCAAAACCCAAGCGCTGAACGCGATTATATCCCTATCGCCGACCATGGCTTGTGCGTAGCTCCCTGATCAACGTTGTATACGCAGTGTTCTGATAAGATCGTAGGATCGGGAATCTGAGGACTGCTGCGCTGGTGAGTTTGGGCGCCAGATTGTGCATTCTTGTTGAATCCTGATGTTCGTGTAGGTCAGCCTTGATGGATCGAGTGAGTAGTTTCAGTTCCAGATGGTCTGGGACAAGAAAGATGTTCTCTTGAGGTTGGGTTCGGGGCCGGATGGCTTGGACAATCGGGGCTCGCTCACCCGGACTTCTGTAATTCCTCCACATGAGTTTCATCTAATGCATATCCCACACAGTCGAGAGTTACTGTGTCCCAAATTTCGATTCCCCGTCCATCTTTGCGCGCATCCTGGACAAAAACAAGGTTAGTGCTTTACATACTCAGGGGGGTTCCCTGATTGTTAATTGGGCTTACGGTAGGGCGGCCATTTCTCCATTACACCGACGGTTCCATTCAGCACCAAGCACAACTACTTGCCGAGCTCAAACGTGCTACAGACTAAGTATGTTTATCACCTTATCCATGTGCGAATCATGAATCAACATGGGCAGGTTTCTTAATGAGAAGGGCGTAGTTAGTGTCACCGGTGAGTCTCCCATGCTAATTGTACTAACGATTGCGGGATTTCATCACATACATCCAGACTTCCTTCCCCGACTAGAAAATGGTGAATCTACACGTCCGTTACTGTTTTGGCTCATCAGACGTGTCGAGGTGAGCTTCTCTCCTCTACAACATCCCATTCAGGCTTTCTATCACAACCTTTACTTGTTAGGTGGTCCGTGGTACTGTCCCGCTGCGCGTCGAATGCGCTCCCGCCTTCAACTATGCCCGGGACCCCCACGCCACCCAAATAGTCCCCGACGATACCATCCCGCTCCAATTTTCCAAACAAAACAAAGTCGTCTTCACTTCGAGGCCCGCCGCCTCCCCATATCTCGCGACTGGCGCAAGCCCGCAAAGCACGTCGCATAGCCCACTCACGCTCGATTTGCGGTTCCTTCCCGAGTCCTTGCTCGACAATGTCCCTGTGCCTGAGGTGTCTTTGGAGGCCCTGAATCTCAGTGCAAAGGGTCATCTGGGCTTAGCCGCACAGACGGAGTTGACACTTGTAGAGGGTCAGCGGGTGACATTTGTGTTGCGGATTGCGCCTGAGCATAAAGGTGATGGTGGGCCGGGTGTAGATGTGGAGCAAGCAGAGCTGCTAGGAATTGATTATCAGAGTGAGCACTTTTAGTTATTGCATGTTAGATTGACAGTCATGGTAAGTAGAGCTGATGGCGGGTGCACACAAGATGAGGTCAAAGGATGATCCTGTCATGACCAGGGTGCGTTTTGGTGACTGTGAATCTTTGAGCTTGCTGACGCTCCCTTTCTAGGAACTCCTTGACCATCTGTTTGTTGTACGTTTACTTGCCTGAAAATCGTATAGTTTCTGTTTTACCCGCTCATATGTGTTCGCAGTCTACCAATAATTACTGGAACTCTTGGATAAGGAAATCCACCTACCAAGGTTCGTGGAAGGAGGCCGTGCACCGAAGTGCGTTGGCACTAAAGTTGCTCATCTATGAACCCACTGGTACGTGTTCCGCCTTCTTCGGACGTCTAGCCTTTATGTATTGAGTGCTAACATTGCTTCTGCTTACTTCTGCATGTAGGCGCCATTGTCGCGAGTCCGACATTCAGCTTGCCCGAATACATTGGTGGGACTAGAAATTGGTGTGGTTGTCATTCTTCATGTACTTGATTTTCTTCGTTAACTTATGATATACAGGGACTACCGGTATGCATACATCTAGTGTTCCCCATAATTCTGTGTTCATGTTGTACCACTCATGCAGGGCCTCCTGGATTCGTGACTCTTCGTTCACGCTATATGCTCTGATTAGACTCGGCTTCACGCAGGAGGCTAATGGCATGTCTCTTCCCTGCATGCTGCTATCAGCCGGCACTGATCCTGTTAACTAATAGCATATATGGACTTCATCTTTGAGCGGCTGAAGAACAAGAACCCAGATGGTTCCTTGCAGATTATGTGCGTTTCTGATCTCTATCAGATGGCTTCGTAGGCTGACTGTACATGAAGGTACACGATTCATGGTATGTCTGACATGATGCAATTCACAGCGCGACTCTGATTGTCTTTCTGCAGGTGGCAAAGATCTGGAGGAAATAGAGCTTCTCCATCTTGATGGACACAAAGGTTCTAAACCTGTTCGGTTCGTCCCGCCTGTAATCTGCATAGCACTCGTGATTTGACAGATGCCAAAAGTATTGGCAATGGTGCAGCTGACCATGTCCAACTGGTATGTATCGCCTGTAGTTGCAGTTTACTCTCGGAAGCTGATCTGGCTGACAGGACATTTATGGCGAATTGTAAGTACCTGTGCTCCCTGGTCGGTCAGCATTGATTTTGGTGAAGGATGGATTGTATTTACCTCGGACAGAAGGTGCGCTTCCAGGCCATTCCAAAGTGTGTCTGTCTGATATTATTTGCTCTCAGTTCGGTAAACCATTGGTGAGCTTTGCCTAATACCCTTTGTGATATCAGCATCTCAATTACTGCAAGTCATATGACACATGGTGAGTATTCCGACCAGGCCATGGACGGCCATACTGACTAGGTCACACTCTATTGAAGGGTATTGGTTCGGGAACTGTGAGTTTTTCGGGTTGACGGTTGCACACGGCTGCTGATTATACTCTCATTCAGTGTAGACTGTGCGTCTTATATGCTCTTTGTTTACCGACGTACAACCAATACTTTGTAGTCGTTGTTGCAAACTGCAAGAAACCCGACTTGTGCGCCCCATGTTGTTTCTCCAACTCCCTGATGACTCAACCCGTATTACAGATCCATATGGTCAGTACGCGTCAGGCGGGAGTGTTTTGAGACTAAGTGTCAATGTCCATATCTTAGGGAAGTCCGGGGCAAGGAGCGCCATTTTACTGTGTGTATTCTCGCCACTATCTGGAAAGTCGGTGTTGATTCATTCTTCTGTGGTCAGTATTCAAAGGTGAGTTTCAACAAGTTGGACTGGACAATACTGAGATGGCATGTGGAAGATTATGCTTTGGTATGTCACATTGCTTTGAAATTGACACAGTCATGCTGATTGGATATGCAGGGTTGCAATCGATAGAGGTGCGAGTCACGAATCACACTGATGCACTTACACGTTGATGGGCACGCACTCGTACAGGCCTTCGGCTGGCGGACAAGCGTTCTCTCCCCTGTCCTCGCCGCCTGCAGTGGCTTGCCGCACGCGACGACCTTTACGAAGATATCATGCACAAGGCGTGGAACAAGGACATGCAGGTCTTCGGGCAGAGTTATGAAGAGACAGACGTACTTGATTCGTCGGTGCTCATTATGCCCCTCGTGTTCTTCATGACGCCGGTATGTTTCTATCCTTATACCTGTCTGTTCAGGGAAGGCTAATATGTCCGCGAAGTCTGACACACGGTTCGTGAGCACACTCAAGCAGATTCTCAAGACACCTGAGAGGGGAGGATTGACCTCTAATGTGAGTCCCGTGTCTATTTTGCCACTAACACGCTGACTGTGGACCAGAACCTCGTCTACCGGTATGATGTGAATAAATCTGATGATGGTGTAGGAGGCGAGGAGGGCACGTTCTGTCTCTGTACGCTGTGGTGCGTTGAGGCTTTAACTCGTGCCGGCGAGTACGAGAAGCCACTTTTGCAGCGTGCAGTGGCGATGTTCGAAGTATGTCCTATTTTTCTGGAACCTATCACGCTCAGCGATACTGAACGGGACGAAGGACTTCCTGCTGTACTTGAATCACGTGGGCCTGTGCAGCGAGGAGATCTCTGAGTCAGGTGATGCGTATGTGAAATTCAGTTTTTGTTCGAGTTGTGGAGGCTGAAATCCTGCCACTTGCTACTTAGGCTTGGAAATGCCGTGCAGGGTTTCACGTACGTTCTCGTTCATTCATATTGACTTGTGTTAACATTTCTATCTAGCCATGTCACCCTCATTTCCGCGGCGTACAATCTCTCAAGAACCCTGGCAGATCAGCGATCCCGGGTATAGATTCTTAAGAGCAGTCGAAAAGAGTTCTGAACTTCCTGTGTAGATCAGCCTGTTGAAATGCCATGTTGTAATCGTTGTACTTGTACTTGTAACTGCAGTTGTTCTTTGCAATGGATCAGATCATAAGATGGGAGCTCGAGCCAGGAGGTCTTCCTTCCGTTTGTGTAGGGGAAATTAGGTTCGAGCATACCTTCAAAATGCACTGATTCTGTAGATATAATCCTTTGAACCTGCCGCTGGTAGCCGTTATTCGTCAAAGGCCCAGAACGAGAGATTCCACAAATGCATAGAGATACGAATATTAGAGCTAAGTCAAGGAGCGCAGTTAGGTAGACTCCGATTATAAGGAACGACAGGGGATGGAAACAACGAGAATGTGCAAGATGAGAAGTGAATGCTAATGAACACTTGATTTTGAGGGTAAAGGTGATATCATAGAATATGACATGAATACATCTTCCTATACTCCAGCGGCATGCACAATCAGAAAGTTTCCTCCTCATCGACGGGTGCGTTCTCAGGAACTTCGAAACCATCCTGCTCAGGCCGGTGAGTTTCGGATAAGCTAAAGAAAGATGAAGATGATTATAAAGGTGGTGCCTACCTCTGTCGAGTAGAGGATCTTTTGAATCTCTTTAAGATTGTCATCTTCCTTGCCCTGATTCTCCAGTGTCTCTGTTTGTTGCTGAACGAGGATCTCAATATCCCGAAGCTGTACAGACGTCAAATTGTGCGTCCAATAGGGATGGGTGCCGACATACCTTTGCAAAATAGAAGTCCCTTTCCTTCTCTAGGCCTTCCATGTGAGTCGACATTTCGCGGAGTTGGGTCTGCAATGCTTGCATGGCTTCATTAGGTTGCGTAGAGCCTGCCCGATGTCCGCTGATAGGCGTCTTCCCACCGGATCCTGCCGCCAACCCCCAGAACGGCACTGGCGCTGCGCGCACCAGTAGAAAGCGGAGCGATGGTCGCTGGTGGTTCAGCTGGTGCACCACGCCTACGTCCAACCGCGTCATAGCCCTGTCCACCGTAATTGGAATCCCAGAATCGTTTCATCCATTGCAAGAACTCTAGATTGTCCCTGTTGATGCGTACGCGGTCAGTATCGAGGTAACAACATTGTAAGCTTCATAAATCAACGCACTGCATCTTGCATTTGACAAGCTTCTCGATGGGTATAGGCTACATTAGAAGAGCGAAAAGTGAGTTCGATTGACGCGTTGACGGGATGGAAACACGCCTTATCAATCTTCTTAGCTTTGAAGACGTTCTGCATGACTTTGAAATTGGCGACGAATTCGTACTCATGCTTTGCGTTCATCTTAACTCGTGCCATTGGAAGATCGCCTGCAAGAGAGCTTTAGAAAACATAACGAGTCGACAACCCAAAGCGATCTGGTTGAGGTTGATGATGAGGCTTGCACGAACCATAGATTGAGTCAAGGATTTGACAGTAGGCTCCTCCGGTACCACATTGTTCAATCTTGGTGTAGTTAAGCTGCAGAAGCTCGTTCAACCAAGCTAGCAGATCTGAGCGCGAAACGGCCATCATGATTGAATGCAGAAATGTCTAGTGAGTGAAGGAAGCAAAAAGTGTGCAGAGGTTACGAAATCGTCCAAAGGACAAAAGCGTGTGGCTTCGACTCTTGGATTCGTCCGCCTTCGAAGCTTCCTTCTTTGCCACACATCACTCTTGCTCTTGATCACTCTTGCTCATCAGCTTGGGTGATCTTCCTTCCAGATCCATTATCACAACGGTAATAATCTGTTCAGGTGAATTCTTATCATTATTCCACTGTCATTTTCTGACCTCGGAATCCGGAGCCAGATATTTCGCCGGATCCCCTTGGTCCGTCCGAAGGACACCGTTTTTAAAATTTCAACCGTATCGTACGTAAATTTCATCGAGTTGGAGCTCTTGAGCTGACATGCATACACGCGACTTCAACGTTTGTCACGATTGGCAGTCGTTCATTTCTAGCATTTGATGTCAAATATGACAACAAAGGCGCTGCCTCCTGAAGCATGTCATCGAATCGTCCATTGGACACGTCGATGCGATCTCACTGCACTGTGCCTGACCAGCAAGTCTCTACAGAAATCTGCAGAGATCAAGCTATACGAGGTTATCATGTCCGGTGATATCAACGTCATTTTTCGAGCGTGCGAGAGTGTCGTATCGCAGGAGCGTCTGGGCCCATACGTCCGCTCCTTCTATCTCTACCAGAGTGCAAGGCGCACTCAAACAGAGCTGCCCCACCGCTTCTGGAACATGATACAGAAAGCACTTTGGAAAATGCGTTGTCTAGCCGTGCTCTACATTGATGATCCAGCCCGTGCTAATACTTGGATATTGAATGACATCCCAAAAATTCCGTTTCAGCTCCGAGAAGCAAACTTTCGCCTCCCGTGGAATCGACACATCGTAAAGTTCCTGGAGAGCCAGAAAAAGCTGAGGCAATTCCAAATTTCGGGTGGTATGGATGCAGATGCTCCACAATTTGAAGATGGTAGCTTGCCTGACCTGTGCACCTTCGATGGGCACCTCGCTTCAGCCACGCAGCTGCTTTCTCTCTCTTGCAGCCTTCGCCATCTTCGCGTACCTTTGGATAGAAGCACTAACAAGCAACTTTTGGATTTTATTCCCCATCTCGCTGCCCTCTCGCGAACCCTCCGTTCACTGAACATAATTCATATACCCGAGGAATTGTCGGTGGAAGCGATCAAGCTCATCTCGTTTGTGTGCCCTGACCTTCATTATGTTGGAATTATCCCATTACCAACGACATTTCCTCACGTAAGTTGAATTCTTTACCTCTTTCATATACCTTATCTTTATATCATTACCTTAAGCGCAGCATGATTCCATGATGCTCTTTTGGCTATGCATAACCTACGAGATCTCGAAGTCGATGTGTCCCGATGGTCGCCTCTGCCCAATACAGGCTCACTGCAACGCATGCTTGCAACTGAACTCCACACATACTGCCCTTCTATCGAGCACATCATTCTCCGCACAGGAAGCAACCGAACATTGTGGTATTTTGACGGAAATGAGTGGAATGTTCATTCGGAAACCGGGCAACATCTGCTCATCGATGGATTATGGAAGACTAGATGATGTGCTGCAGCATGCTTACAGTTGAAATCTACTTACGTGACGAAATAGTGTAATCACCAAGTGAGTTCATCGCCTTGGTGCTGCTTACATGCATGTTTACATGACCCAGCCACGCCCGACGGATGTATTATAAAATGCTTGCGAAACACACACTATGCTTATGTATTCAACCTGAATTGGTAGGGAGTTGTCACCTCTGAGTCAGAACGTTCTTCATAGGATGCGGCATTTCCAGAGTGTCTGAATCGAATTGACTACGAGTACGCAGGAAACCACGTGGCCTGGGCCTAATCTGCTCAAACCGAGTTAACATTTGCCGCATACGTCTAGCCCCTCATTCCGCCCCTTGATCGCCTTTGCACGGGGAATTTATAATATTGACAAGATTCCCGTTTCATGGTCCAGTCAACCTGCATCATGGCTCGGTAATATCCGTGCCAACGCTAAGCTACTGTGGCAATACCGGCGTTCACGAGAATGATATAAACCTTGACTCGGCAACAAACTTTCATCCAGAAAATAGACGACTTCTTATGCAGTACCAGCGTACCAACTCTAATTCTTCGATGGCATACTCGGATAGGTCGATCTCATCAAATTCTTCTGCATCGTCCCCTCCTCCTCAGCTTGTTGCATTACCGTCCATGACCCACTCTTTGGCGGCTTTGCCAACCATGTCTGCGGTGCCACACGACATGTTACATTATTCGAATTCAGGGTCACATAGTAGAGCGAAGGCAAGTTCTTGAGATGTGCCTCGCGCTGGGCACAGCTGACACGCTTTCAATAGATGGAATATGCTATGCAAAAGCAGAGGCAACACCCACCCACGCATTCCTTTGCAGCACTCAGTGTATGTTTGGTCCATCATTCATCCTCACGGGTTTTAACTCATGTTCTCTCAGGCACATGACATGAGGCGTACACCCAGTCCCTCGTGTGAAGATGGGCACATTACTGTCCGGAGACAAACCAATGCTAGACGTTAGACCGCGAAGTGACAGTGTAAATCATCATGTCGATGCTTGCCACGCCCACGCTGATTATGACTGCCTTAGCACACGGGCTGCCGCTAATTCCGTCACTTGTTACTGCGCCTGCGCTGCCACCGCAGGACGGAATGGCTATGTATGGGAGGATACCCAAGGATCTATCATAACACCGGACGTTAATTTTGGGATTTATACCATTCGCGATTGAGGGAGAAGCCCGAGATCAAAACAAAAGTACTGCGGGTTCATATACTAATGTATCTATACTTCATATATATATGACTATTCGTTACAGTATGAGTAGTATCACAAGCTGGTCCACTTGGGGTTTATGTAACGTTTACTGTCCGTTGTCAACGAGAAGGTTCTCACTCCACAACCTGGAAGAGGTGAAGGCCAAGTCAGCTGACAGCGGTGCGCTGGTGAATGCGATCTCAGCGGCGTAGATCGTGTCCACGAGGTACTCATTTCATGGATGACGATATCTTGGCAGCGCTGCATCGACTTGACTCCGCCTGACTGCGGCGGCAGTACCGAGAGCCAATAGAAGAAGCAAGCAGTTCATGAGGAGGCCTCGAATTATCATTAAATTGAAGAATCTCATTCAATCCTTTGCCTAATACCGTCGGGCGCTCATCAGGCATCAGCCCTGAAAGGAACGCCACTTCCGATGGACGGAACAAATTTTGGGGTGCGCAGGACGACAATAGGTTTGCAGTCCTGCATAAGTCCTGCATGTAAAATTCTGGAACGTGTGAGGGGTATGTTTTGTGTGCTGTGCTTGTCTCCTTTAGCTGATATGTGACAGTCGTTTACATATTTCAAACTAAAGTGGGCGCGGTTAAAAGGAGGCTGGCTGGAGGTGCCTGCCGCAAAAATATTTAAGCTGGTTGCAAGAAGACACGTTTCTATAGTACCCTGGGGCCGAATCTGGGGTATGGCGTTGAGGTGACATGGGGAGAGGCTGGCCTGGTCTTCGGCCATATTCGACGAGTGGTCAGGTGAACAGAAGGACAGGCCAGACCTGGGCTAGTAGTACAACGCGGTGAAGTAGCAGTGCAACTTGCCGAGACCCAGAGAAGCGGAGCGGTGTTTGATTGGACCGGACAGTGTCGCCGTAGACGCTCACAAGGTGAAACCCTGATCACCGAAACAGCGAAACTTAAGCTTAAGTATTGAAAGTAACTTGATGTCGATCGATGTGAGTGGGGTAAACTGATGGCTTCTCCTCGAAATCGCGCCCAGAACTTCGAACCAGTAAGCGCCAAGTGCCAAGCCTGGAGATATAACACTATTTACCGCTGTTTGGCAAAAGCTTTCGAATCAAACAACCGCTTTGCTTGTGTTTGAATTTGGCAAGTCTGAGATCATCAGACTGTCTTTCCCTGTTGTATGACCCGATATTGGAATCGTTGTGAATCAATTCCTGAGTGTTCACTGTGATGCTCCTTCCTCTCACATTCCTCGCCTATGCAAGCATTCAGGACGCTAGCGGTCCTCCAATAAACGTCATTGAGTCCGACTTTAACTCCGAACAGGACAGCTTCGTTCGTTTCCTGGAGAACCGAGAATGGCTTCCATCATACTGCTGTTGGCAGCTCTACGGGTTCCATCAACGTCTTCAGCTTCCACCCTACCAATACTTCAAACTTGGACTCGCGTACAAGACCCACTATCACACCGCCTTCTGAGCTCAATCCACCTACCGCCTCATCTTCACCAGGAAGATCTCCCTCACACTCTCGCCGGCACTCTCGATCCCTCCAGTCACCCTCGTCGCTATCATTCAATCAAGCTCTTATCAATGTATCCGCCAGAGCGCGAGTGGTTTCTGGCGTATCACGCGAACAAGTAGAAGCCCCAAAGAATTACGTTGACTTCGAAGACGAACCCGGTCGATTGAAGGACATACTCAGAAGCAACAGCAAGCACAAGCGCACTCTCGCAGACACAATCCTTCCTAGCTTTGATAGAGGCGTGGTCATAGAGCAGTCGCCTGCTCCAACTTCTCCATCGCTTCTGCTCACCTTGCCAAACTCACCTTCAGGCGCTTTTAGCACGAGCAAAACTAAGGATGATCCAAAATCGCTGCTTTCAGCAACAAATTCCCCGACGTTCTCCCCGGGATCACTTTCGGCACCACCGTCTCCTCGTCAACTATCCCCTCCTTCCGATGGCTCATCGTCCCGTGGAACAGTTTTAAAAGCAAGCATCATCCTTGATCCTTGCGGACCTGGGCATGCAGCATCTGCAATGCGATATATCGAGACGGCGGACCTATTGGTGGTCCTTCAAGAGTCAGGGTGCGTTCTATCGCTACCAACCTGCATTGCTAGCCCATTGAGCCTCCTAGCAATTTATCTGCCTTTGACATGCGGGACAGTACATGTGTGGCAACATGCCAATGTACGACTACAAGATCATACCAGGATCAGTTTTGGAAGTGGGAGGCTATTCGGATGGTGCCTACGGGAGACGTACGTCGTTTTGTTGTTGTTTTGTGCTTCCACAAAGTTCATTTATACATGAATGTAGAAAACGTACCTCATCCTGGCTTGTGCATCACCTTCGCAGCCTCCCTTTGCAGAGTTATTCGGCCTTGCAGATGAACCTCGTGATTCCAATGCGCGTCTGAATATGTTTGAGCTTTCTGTGGGGGACCCACATGGTGTGCATCCAACGAGGTTCGAGAGGCTCGCCTCTGATGACTGGCAAATCGATGGGCCAGCCGCTGGAGTAGAGTTACTTATGAATGATGCAGACGGTAGGATATATTTTGCTGCTTTCAGTAAAATTCATCCTATCTTCCTTCAGGCTCATTTCAGCTAGTGTATATAAATTCAACGAACTACCTTGTCACTCGGTGCTTGACTATCATCCCAGCATATGAATTACGAGCTCGCGGACGGTCCTTTACCTCTTCACCAGCTCATTCTCAAGAAGATCACAAGTCATTGGCGATCCCGAACCCGTTCAAAGCGTTTGGTAGCAAAAGCGTCGAGAGTGTTGCTCTTCTGGGCCAAAATAATAACTCTGGAACAGAGCAAGAGAGCAATTCCACAACAATCACGACAAAGAATCTTGGGCGAGTCCGGCTGGAGGATGAAGAATCCCATGGTATTGTGATCTCATCTCCAGAGTTTTTGCTTGAAGGTGTCACTGCCCGCTATGCTGGTTTGAATGAGAGGATTATAGGACTTGCGTGGTCGAACACAGATGTCACGGTAAGTCTTGGGATCTCATCACACACTCATACCGAGAACTGAAGGTTCTGTTCAAGGGATTCACTGCAGGAGAGCAAGAGGGGTCTCTTACAACTTTCGCCGTTCCTTTCAGGAGCCAGGGCAAGATCCAAGGTGTACATTTCATGGATGACGAAGCGTTCGTGGTCCTTAGTGTCAGTGCACCCCGGGATATCATTCAATCAAACGCTGAATTAGAAATGTGTTACAGGACACCATCTCTCACTACTGTTTACGACGCGTTGACGCCGACAATAACACCGCAACCACTAGTTCTGGAACGTCGATAATTACTCAGTATGTATCGAGTTATGTTTTCGCAGTCAAGAGCTCACTGCAAGTATCGCAGAGCAATTCATACCATGTCGACTTCTGGTGGCCCTTCATTGATGCTGTCATGGTCAAGATCATCCCCTCATGATGTCCTTGCGCTCAGGCAGCTTCGATCAGGGCAGAAGGAGATTTTGGTCCATACTATCAATCCCAGGCAGGACATATCGACCAAGCAGCAGCGCCGAAGATTGTGGAGAGCACAGAGTCCGTCTAGTGGTACCATCCCAGGAGGAGCAACGTTGATGTCTGTTCTGCCCTTGGAGCTCAACTTCGTCTTGCTGGGTTATAGTCGGTGCTGATTGCACTTTCAATGTCCTGCCTCCTGATTTTGGGTTCCAGGTGATGGACACATTCGACAAACCTCATTACCGTGCCTTTTGCAGCGAAGGTACCATGCACAATCTGCGCCTTTCTCCGCTCTTCCTCCTATATCTGGCAGTGATATGCTCTTTCACAAAGTATCAGACATGAGCTTGCCTTCGTCTATATTGAATATGCATCTTGTCCGAAATGACCGCACAGGAGAACGATATATCTTAGGAGGAACAGATGATGGTGGCATTGCTATCTGGGCACTGGAGTACGTACATCACCTGCATTGACGAGATATAGCTCAATGTCATGTTCATCAGATCCCTAAAGCTCCAAGCGCGATTTACTCCGTTTATCGTACCTCTGACGTATGTAGCGCAGGTGCTACAATCCAACGAAAGTGCTGGGCCTCTGCGGGGATCGCTACTCTGCGTCTCAGGCGATGGTACTATTGCTGTGGTATCGATAGAAGGCTTCGAAATGTGGGCTTCAATTGACCAGACGCCAGTCCTGCGACCTAACGAAGTTGATCTAGGCTTTACCTTATTCCCGGGGCGTCGTCTCCGATAGCCCGCATCTATGCAGGTGGGGATGACAACAACCGTGCGGTATTGATCTACGCAGATGGGAGTGCGCGTGTCTGGGATGTTGAGTCGGGCGAATTCCTTCGTGCAACGACTGAAGAGAAAGCAAAAGAGCTCGTCGATGCTGGAGGCTGGATCAACATGTACGTCATATCTTGCCGGCTCAGTATAGGCCCTGACGATGTCTTAAGCTCTCTTGACAAGTCGGAGCTGACCTCCATCTCCATTTCGACGCTCGGAGGATCTGATGGGCCTGTTTCACGTACGTGTTTCATTTGATCCGCGTTACTTCAGTAGGGTCTGACGATGTTATTGATCTTTACACCCCCAAGTGTGTACCCTGTTGTTGAGTCTAGATCGCTTCCTGAAATACACCTCCGTGAATGTTAAATCTTCGGGAAATGCGTTGTCGTCATCATCTGCCCCTTCAAACGCTACACTTTCACAGCTCCGTGCTGTATTGTCCGTATTGCTGACGCCTGGACTCAGTCCTGATATAGACGAAATCTGCGAGACTAGGCTTGGTACCAGCCCATCACCGAGCACGGTAGGGTTTGCATCGTACGTCAATTGTCATTCTATCTCGGCATAGAATCATCTAAGCCATGCGTTATGTCCAGTGCGCTTGCCACTACCATCTACCACCATGATCATCCCAGTCACGCTTGGTCGATATCAGCCAAGGTATCTGCTGATCGCGTCCTCGCGATCGTCTCAGTCTTGAGGACTTTGTCTCTTACTGAAGGTTCGTATCTTTCATCTATGCCGTTCCATCCGCCCCTGAATCAGGATGTCTAGAGCTGTCGCATGACTGCCAGACAGTCATAACATTCTACTCTACTTCCCTAGCCCACGTAGTGGGTGCGTCATACCAAGCCCCGGACGTCGCGTATTTGGCTACGCAGTGGTTCGACTCATCCAGTGGGTCATCTGCTACTGTCTAAAGGGACTTTAGATAAAGCGCTCCGATCTTGCAGATGACGTGCGGCAAGCTGCAAAATCACTTTTTGATGCAGGGATTGTGCGTCTTTCGGATGAAGAGTGCATTGCCCTTGTTGATGCATGGCAACACCACCGTAAGCTGGCGTACATCTGTATCATTCTGTAATAATCTGACATCCATTTAGTGCCATGCTTACAGCCCTCCATCGAGAAGGAATCCGCGAAATCCTCTCTCGCTTTGTTCATTTGCGGATACATGGCAGCTGAGAAATACAGTCTATTATCTACCAGGTAACAATAACGTTTTATTCATGATGACTAGCGTTAATGACTTCCTAGTTCACTCATCGACATCTCCAAGTCCATTGCGTTGTATTTGCACGACGAGTCATCTGCCCACCGTAGTCTAGCTATTGACCTATGCGCACGCGGATTTCAGATATGGCAGCATTACATCGACGCTATGGCGGTGCTCCGCGCATTATACACTCTCGCTACGAATTCACGCAAGGAAACCATCTCAGCTCAAAACATCGGGCCCCAAGCAAGATTGGCAGTCTTGCAAATCGCATCAAGTAATACGCCTCTGTTCATGACTACGCTCACACTGGACATTCTCAATCCAAAGACGCTGGACCAGCGGAAATCAGTTATGCAACTGGTGGCGTTCATGATCAGGAAGGTATGTGTTGGGACTGCGGGATGGTTTGTTGGGTTTCTGATGTCTAGTGATAACATCAGAGACCCCTAATTTGTACCCGAATCTCCCGAGGTTAATGGAAGCCGTGGTCAAATCACTAGATCCCAATTCCACAGCAAGCCGTGACGCAGTGCTAGATAGTGCAACCGAGATCATCGGGCATGTGGTGAAGACGTGAGTCAACTTTTCCATAGGCTTTCTATGCATATGATGACCCTATAATTCGACCAGGTTCCCCACAGTCGACTTTCACATGGCGACTCAACGTCTTGCCGTCGGAACGAGTGAAGGTGCCTTCATTATGTACGATCTAAAGACGGCAACGCAGCTGTATGTCCTCGAGGGGCATAAACGGCGACCGGCAGCGTGTACGTTTTCACCTGACGGACGCCGCCTCGTGACTATGTCCCTTGAAGAAGGCGTTGTGCTTGTCTGGAAAGTCGGCTCAAGCTTCACGAGCTTCTTCAACCCCGGAGCTCCACCCAGGCAAGGTCATGGTGGATCTTCGCCATTCAAAACACTCAATTTCAACGTTGGTGATGAAGGTATGTCACAGTGTGTTCATTTTCTTTCTTCACTCACGCAACCTTAGCCAACATGACTATCACGGGCACATTGGAGTGGGTGAAGTTTGAATGGCCGGCCGAACGCACCGTCCGTCTTCATATCCGAGAAAGCGTTTTAACGTTTAGTACCTGACCCATGGAATGTCAATGCTGCATTACAAATCAAGATATTGTTATAACGTTATCGATTGTTCGTGAAAAGCAAGTAGATCTAGCAGGAAGTTCTAACACTCAAGCTGTCAGATCGCATGCGTCAGGCCTGATCGCACACCAATATGGCTGGAGTTGGATGGGCATGAGCCCGCGCTGTACCATCCTGTAGCGGACGTCCTGGATTGTTCATGTGCGATCAGTCATCTGAGCAGTGAACAACTAGAAGCAGTACTAACGTGCAAGCGAGGCAGTGCCTCGGTAACGTTCAACGGGGCGCCTGTGGGCTGCTTGCCGCTCCAGAAAATCTCTGCTGAAGATGCAGCACGGGGCCACACGATAGGGTCGAGATTTTGGGGACCAGACTGCTCACTCCACAAAAGTTGCTCGCCTGCGAATTAGAAAGTGTCAATTAGTATTATCTCGTTATTTCAGCACGCGCGTTTACCTCCGAGAACGAGTTCGTATTGTGCCTGTGTCAAGTTTGCCAAGGGATCGAAGGTGTATGCCTAAAAATGCAATGAGATATATGGTCATCGGAAACAATAATGAGGCAGTACCTCAGACCAGGTCTTGAAGGGGTCGCACCAACTATTTCTGTTCTCCCAAGGCATGTTAGTTCGGATCGAACAATCGATAAGACGAGGACCGACCCAGTGGGGTTGCCTCCCACCCATCCACCACCACCACAATCCTAGGATGATAAGATAAGTATGTTTTGACTGTGGGAAGAACCCGGGAACTAACCAGGTAGAAGTAATTAGATGGTGCATGGATGATCCTGAGACCCCTTGCTGCTACTGCTGCAGCATCCTCGGAAGAAATCCAGACCCTGTCGGGTACAATCAAATCAGCGGAACCGGATCATGCTATCAATATGCTCACATCACGATAGTCTCGTTGACGAGTGTAAGGTTCCAGTTGAGGACCATTTCTGAGTGGTCGTCTTCATCGAGTGCTATCATTCGAAAGGAGAAACGGACGGACCTTCCCATACGACTGGCGTCTTTCCCTCAGCGATAAGTGCGGCGTGAGTCGTCTGCGTAAACGTGTCCAGAGCACTGTTCAGCGTCATGCCCGTACTGTTGAGCTGTAGCTGTGTGGGGTAGTCATTGGCGTAACAATTGGTATTCAGTTCATCGCCCCCAGTGCTGAAGTAGCACGAAGGCAAGTTCTTTGCGACGTCGGTGAGCAATGAGGCAGTGAAGTTCACGACCTCAGGAAGTGCGAAGCGAAGCTGGCCAGCGGGGGGTTCGTTGGCGTATGTTGCCCACGGTGTTTCGTCAAAGCACGCAACGTAGTCGGGGTAAGTGGCCGCAATAATGGAAGTGTGGCCAGGTGTGTCGATTTCCTGGTGGAATAATGAGGGGTTTTTTTTTTTGCGAAGTCGACTAATAAATACTGACCATCATAACATCGATACCTCTCTGCGGGACAGAAATAAGCGGCAAAACGGAGTGATGAAGAGAAAGACGTACTGCACCAGCATACGCAACGATGTATTGGACATCACTCGCGGTGTAAACTTCTTGCGGAGAGTATGCGCCGTTGATAGCAAGCCCGGGGTACTGGGCAACTTCAAGCGGGAAACTCTGACTGTCCGTGATATGCCAATGGAAGGTGTTGATCTGCCTAGCTTGTGAGCGAGCACGAGATGACACATCAAGGAAACACTCGCCTTGACCCAGCTCATCGCGTCCAGAGTTCGCAGAATATCGCTGACGGGGTAGTAGCTCCTCGCGGTGTCCAGCGCAAACCCTCGGAAAGGCTACGGATGTGGGTTTCAAGCAGCTGGTACCAAATATAGCTGCTCACATATGCAGGAGTGTCCGTGATAGCAATTGGGGCAAGCAAAGTGTAGGTTACTCCACCGTAGTAGTAGAAAAGCTGATTGAAGGTAGTGAGCCCTCTGTACAGACCCAGCGTCGAGTTCGCCGTCAAAGTAGCAGCGGTGCCGTCTGCTGGGATTGTCAGTGCGTACTCCTCGCTACGGGTGCCCAGGGGCTTCACAGCCTCAGAAGCAATAGGCTCTGCAGTAGCCCCGCTCGTGAGAGACAGCGTCAACTTCGAGAGCGCCTTCGCGCTAGCAAGGGCGGTAGTGTCATTTGCGCCGCGGCCGACGACAAGACGTCCAAGTTTGTCGTTTGCAAGATAGTATTGCGCTTGCGCAACGGCCTCGTACAAATCCACCGGCACGCCTTCAACCTGCACGTCAAAGTAGAAGGCAGGGGACACCTTGAGAGCAGTCATCCCTGTCTCGAGTGTACTTGGGATGGGCCAGAGAGCCAGGACACCAGAAGGCAGAAGGCATCCAGCGACAAGCGCCAGGAGGCCAACGTAGCGAGAAGGGGCCATTGATATTTTGCGGGTCAACGACGCGACCGGTTCCAACTGCAGCTGTTTATAAAAGCCCAGCTGAAGGGATCATGTGGATCTGCAGCACGCGCGTAGTGGCGCTAAAAATACTGGGAATCGCCGTTGTGAGAGCTTGTGAGAGCGGCTCGAAGGCGGAGTTACATAATAGGATTCAGTGTACCTGCTTTGCGTTAGATAATTTCAACTGGACTGGCAGCTGGACAGGCTATCGATGAACCTGGAAGAGAAGGAAGCAGGACGCAACTTCGACGTTCATGCCGCTGTGCAGATGGCCTTAATGATAACTTTGCAAATTGCAATTCGCGCGTAAACGCGTCTGTGGCGTGTCACGTCCCACGTGAATCACGTGAGGAGTCTAGATGCGGCTATCAATGTCAGTGATGATTCATGATATCATGTTCTCGACGCGAACATAATGAAATTCGGCAGATGACGGGGAGAGCAGCGTTAGCACTTGAGAAAATTCATTCCGGAATCCGCAAGTCTCCAGCCTGAGGCCCCGAAGCCAAGGAAGTACTTACAGACGCTGACAGCGCTTGCAGTCGTTGAAAGCATCATGCGTTGATGCGGCGAGGAACAAATACGTGAAGCTTATCGTCCAACACACAGATATAACAAAACCTCATGGCTAAGAGACAACATTGTAAGGCACGATGACAGCGGCTCAAATCAGCGAGTGAAAACAAGTACTATTTACGAAAATAACACTCCCAGACAATTTGCGCTCCCACAATGACACTCCGCATAGACCGCATCATTGTTCTTTTTCGCATTTTTGGCCTTAATTTTCTAATCAGTCAGTCAGTTTAATTGGATTATGCACCTGTGATAAACGACATACCGCGTCATCATCGATGGAGCCCATGTAGGAGAAAGACAGCTCCTCGAATGGTTCGACCTCTCGCTTGGTAAAGACTGTCAACAACGGCTTCTCGATATTAGCTTCATTGATGTAGCATGCATCGATTTCACAATTCGGGTCGCAACTGTGGTTCTGGAAAAACGACGTCAGCTCTATGCAAAGATTTGAAATAAAATACACTTGCAAGAAAACGAGTAAACTAAAGAAAAGTCGTCAGAGAGTGAAGGAACAATCATTAGAGAAACACACGTTTCCAGCATGGTAGGCATCCACAGAGTACGTTGCTTCGTCTACACCCATATGATGGAAATCGATATCGAAGAGGTAAGTTCGTCCGAACTTGTTGTATAGCCTAGCCAATAGTTCAGATCGCATGTCTCGCGCATACACTAAGCACTCACAATCCGCGGCGGTCAGATTCCTCGACAGTCAGCAACTCGCCAGCATAGATACCGACAAAGGATCCCCCAGGAATCTTCTTCGCCCCATTAAAGACGCCTGAAAACAGTCCATAAGATGGCAGAGCGGCAACAACACCAAAAGCGCACCCCATCCTTTAGATTCCGTCCTTTTGATATTGACAGGATATTTCCTGCCCCTCTGAACAACCTGAATAATCAATAGTGAGCACTCCGACAAGAACGCGCAGACAAAAGGTCCCTACCCGGTTTGGACAATCCTCATCGCACCCACAAAAATCATTACACTCAAAGATCGGCATCCCGAAAAACTGCAGAGACCCCTTGGCGTCATACAAAAACGGTCTGCCGTTCCAGGTACCCGGTATAGTACCGTTGGCAATATATTTCTTTAGATGATGGTGCTGCCGCTTCGCGCACCCACACGTCTTCGACTTTGGATCGCATCGCCCAACACAGCCGCAGCTCTTCAGATTCTTGATATCTGGCGGCGGAACGTCTTCGCCATACCACATCTGATTCGTGTATACGAATTCCCAAGGTGGCGCACCTTCGTCGGTCACCTCGTTGATGACTGATATTGGAGGAGCTCCGAGCTCGTCGTCCATTGCTTCATCCATCATAGCCTCGAAAAGCACGGCTGCCTGGGGCGAATCTCTGTACGACTGGGGTAGGGCATTCACGCGGTCCTGGAGCTCATGCGGAAGGTCCTTCGCGAGACGATACTTGGGAGGCTGCAGCCGCTGCGCTTGCGAGTACGAACTCCACGTCACGACGGGATATCCACCCATATAATATTCGACCCCGTCTTCGAGCTGCTGTACGGACGCGGCATCACCTCCACCTACCACGCCAGCGACGCCCAACGAACCGGCAGGCACTGGAGACTGAGAAAGCCGTCTTGAAGAAGTGTGCGAAGATACAGTCCGGCTGCTGTTGATGGAAATTGGATGATCTGCGTCTCCGGGCTGAAAATACAGGATAAGAAAATGACGCGTCGACGTTCCGTGAACAAGCAGCGTACCTCTCCGTCTGAAGCTTCTAATTGCATGACCACTGAAAGACGTTCTTGATCGCTATCTCCCGACGCACCCACCGACGCAGACCTTGCCATCGTGCGCTCTGCCGATGCCCGTGATCCTCTCATATCCACATCACCGTCCTCTTCGTCAACATCGCGGCGCTCATCAACAGAGACCGGAGTTTGCTCCACGTTCTCGGCCGAAACGTCATCTACCAACATCTCCAGCGACTCTGACTCCTCGTGTTCCATCAATTCGGCAGACACCGGGATGCCTTCAAGGTACCCGTCTTCACATATACTCTCTAAAGGCGAAATGTCCACCTAATGAAGCATGTCAGACTATCGATTTCGCCTGGTGGATTTCATGAGGGCTCGTACGTACCTGATTGACATTGATGTCTACTTCGGGGGATCGGCTGTGTTCATGTAAATCCAGCGATCCAATGCTTTCGGTGACGCCTTGCAACCCTTCCGATCGAAGCACATCGTCTATTACGTCATCTAGAGGGGATGCGCCTCTGTGGGCGCGTCGTGTTTTAACTCCGGTTTCTAGGACTTCTATCTCTTCCTCCACAGGAATAGCAAACGGTGATGCGGCCGACGTAACTCCGGGCTCCTCAAGCAGTTCAGGCGGTGCATGAGACTGATCCTGAAGTCGTGCAGAAGGCGAGGACACGTCACCCGAAGCAGCATCATCATCGCCACCAGCGCCACTACCCTGCGGACTGGATGGCCGAACAACACGCCTAGTTCTCCGTCCCTCAGAAGGAGACAACGAAGGACTGCGCACCGATATCTCCGCTGTAGGCGTAATAATGCGCCTAAATACATCCGCGTTATACGAGGTTCTCTTCACAGTTGGTGGCGTCGTCTTCTTCGTCGGCGTGGGCTGGGACTCGTCTGGGATAGGCGAGATGAACATCTCAAGGCTCGCCATGCCCATCGAGCGGCTCTTCCTGCGCGAGCTGGGTTTAGAGTCGCTGGAAGATGTTGAATTGGATGTGATGGAACGAGGGGGGGAGATGTTGGGAACGAGGGCGCTGGTGGCGGATGCTGCAGACGAGGTGCTTGGGTTGCTGGCTATTGAAGAGATGCTAAGTTTACTGCTGGAAGGACGCTGGCGCATGAGATCGCGGATTTCCTGTATGCTTGGCGTGCGAGTCTCAACAGTTGGCACTGGTTGCCTGGCGGAGACTGGGACAGGAAATGAAGATGCATTGCTAGATGTAATATGTGGAGATTGCACAGATTCCTGAGGCTTCGACACAGATACACTGGGCGCCTGACTACCACCACTTGAAGGTGACACATCGTCAGTGAGGTTGATGCATCCGCTAACAGGGTGCGACCTGAAGTGCTCCTCACGTCTCTTGTTAATCAACTCGGTAAGCGAGAGTCTGTTAATGGGCCTCTGCACGCGTGGTGGGACGGGGAGGAGGGTGGATAAGGGAGGCGCCGTTGCTGGCGAGGCTGGTACGTCTGACGTAGAGATAGGGACCTCTATGAATGTAGATTCACGAGTGGAAGGCTGATCGCTGCGGGTTGAAGGAGCACTAATGTCATCACAGAGTTCTGTTTGTGGAAGCTGTAGGAGTGTGTTCACTGCAGCATTATCCACAAGGGGTGGCAAGTGAACGAATGAGGGTGATGAGACCGGGCTACTGCTCGCCACGGGTGCGTCAGAAGCTTGCTCATCTACCAGGGGCTTGGACAGGATATTCACTGTGGATGACCTGACAGTAGCTGGTGAAGCAACTGGGGCAGCGAAAGAAGTAGATGCGGCCGGTTCACTTGGTACCTGAGCAACCAGGGGTAAAGGTTTGTTCAGCGCCTTTGCATTGAAAGCAAGGACCCTAGCAAAGTACGGGTTGGTAGTGGGAGGGGTGTAATTCCATGTGATTGAGGGCTTGGCGATGGTGAGCACGGTAGCGTGCGTCTGAGACGGAAGTTCTGGGGCAACTATCAATTTTTTGAAGCCTGATGACGACCCTAAAGGAGGAGTATCGGCTATATCGGGCTGAGAGGTTATCTCGACCGGAACAGTGTCACTCGAGGATGTCTCTATTGCTTGCTCTGAGGGCGGAATGGTGGAATCGGTGAGCATGTCAGCTGGAACATGTGGGTTCTGAGCAGCGTCAGAGCCATCATGAGCAATCGGACTAGCAATTTGGTCAAAAGATTCTGGCTCTGGGGGGTCCAAATCAATGTACGAAAACAATTCCTCTGTTTGGCGTTGGAGTTCTGATCTTGCTAGTTCTTCGTCAAAGTTGGATTCAGGTTCCATCGGTTCATAGTACGAGTCTTCTGGAACCTGATGATCGAGATCGAGCATTAATTCATTTTCTGATTCCAGGACTATTGGAGGCGGCGAAGGCAGGGGGGGACTGGGCTCTTGAATGGGAAGCACAGCAGTCGCTGGTGGAGGAGGAGGGACATTGTCGTTGTCACTATCCGATATGCATATAACCTCAGCTTCAGGAGGAGGTGGACGTCTAGGGCCTGCTTTGCGGAAACTTGACGTCTGTGAAGGTTGGGGTTGCCTCGGAGGAGAGTCGGCATCTGAGCTCGAGATAACAATGGGATCGTTCCCGCGGACCCCTCTTCGTCTCGCAGAACCCGAAGAGTCGGTGAGCTCGATGATGTTTCTACTGGTAGGTGGTCGACCGCGCGGAAACTTTCTAACGGAAACTAGGTGGAGACATTAAGGTTGTGGAGTAAACGGGAAGGTCATGCAGCTGACCTCTTCGCACGCGAGTAGCAGCGGAAGAAACTTCAGAACCGCCTTGTCACGCCGCATACTTGTTAATACACCGAAGCACAGATAAGGGCGGTAAACTTACTGCTGGGCTTCTGTACGGCACGGATAAGATCTGAAGTAGATACTCTGAGACTTCCAGTAGTCTTGCGAGCCGTTTTGCGAGCTGTCTCTGCGCGTTTGAACCGTGCATTCTGCTTCTGGAGCATGGTTGATATATGATCACTCAGCGAGGAGCTTGACTGTCCGCTTGACGCGCGATCCTTGCCTTTCTCAGGACGCACGGGCGGCACGCGCGTAGGCTGGGACAAAAAAGAAGAACGAGATGTTTTGGCGATTTTAGGAGGTTGTGTTAGACTACTAGGAGCAGCACCGTTCGTTGATTTACCAGACTGTGACACCTCAGCGCGTTTCTCGCGCTGATCATTATCATTGAAACGCGCAAGCTTCTGCGGCCTCGGAACAGAAACAGGGCTCTCGATAGCCTTCCTCTTCCCTGGGGGTGTGTCAAAGTTATCTCCTTCGTCATCACCGAGATCACTGGCAGGGTCAGATCGTGGTGTTGGTGCAGGGGAAGTGTTTGGAGGCTCTTGCATGAAATGAGCTGTAGAAATTTGCGGTTTAGAGGATGTGGAACATTACCTGGAAGGACGGTCCAGCTTGGGCCAGGACTGGGTCGCGACATCGGCACTACCAAACTCGGTCAGGTACTCCGCGATCCAGTGCGGGATATGCTCCGCGAGTATAGAATTTCAATGGCGTTTGGCCTTGAAAAAATAGAACAGCGCGATATCAAAATCTACAGCATACGCAACTGCGCAGTTCAAATCGACAAGCTTGAAGGAGACTGAACGACATTTTCGAAGCAACTCATTGTCTGGACCTACATTATGTAAGTAGGTCATGTTTTATGTAAATTGCTAATCTAAATGTGGCTCTACGCCAGTGATACGATGTTGATTTATTTCCACGTCGACAGTTCGGACATATGCATGACCTTCCATCATATTCACCTTTCGCTTTAAAAATTATGCCGAACCTACAGTCAACTGGTGATGATATCAATCGCGCAGTGAATCAGCAGCCCACGGATCAAGCTAACAGTAGTTTTGACGCCCTGATAGATCTACTCGCATCGGATGATATACATGATATGGCGGTAGCTGATTCACATCCCTCACACAGCCCTCATCACACCGTCCAACTACGGGACGCATCTGGCAAACTAGATTTTGACAAGATCCGTCTCATGTTCGCAACACAAAATCTAGGCGCTGACAGTGTCGATAACAAATCAGATGCTCGCCCAGAGACCCACCGTTTGCGTGCGCAGCGTGGGAGTGATATGCAGGATGTACGTGCGTTCGTGCCACAGGATTTCACCGTTGATGGTCCCACCAGGTGCTTAGCAAAAGCGGTCTCTCCAGGTCTGTATCGCCGTCAAGCCAATCCTCTGAGCGGAGGCGGCAAGGATCACGCTTAGCCTCGGCCGGTTCTTCCGCACCACTGGATCAAAATGTCCAGAGTACGAGTACGTAGACACAGCAGTCCACATCTTCAGCTCATGCATCGCGCTCTTCCTCCCCAGACGAGTTAGTTCGCATCAGATCTGACGAGGAATTTTTTTTATCTCACGAGCCGAGTGCACAAATTACCATCATAAATCCCGTGCCCCATGATAAGATTCCGCTCCTTCATCAAGTACGTTTTGAACGAATCTGATGCGGATCTCCCCATTCATAACAGTAGGGTAGTTCTACAGAGAAAACCGCAACGAGGCTAGCGGACCTAACTGCCCCGCTCACGGCACCTTTACCCTTACATGTGGTGCGTTGATTACGGTCCGTTTTCACGCCTGATCCTAATTCTTCATTTACAATTTGGTAGGGTAGGGTCGACGATTTGACTAAACCGCTTGAGTTCGAGCAACTGAACGGCGCACTCTCGCGTGCTACCTCCGAAATTAACTCTCTCCGCGAACGATATGAAGATCTCCGTATCTTGGTCGCGGAACGGCTGTTTCCGCTGAAAAGCTTACAAACAGGAAAACCTTCCACTCAGTCCTCCGGCAATTACGCCATCCCATCATCCCAGGCACAGGCTTCTGATATACAACGAGGTCTTGAATCCGGTCACTCGGAGGAAATCTCAAGCCTCTCTGAATATGAGGCAAAGAATATTCTCACTGTGAGTTTCTAGCTGTGGTTTATGGTTTATCGCGAAGCTCACACCGCAATCTCCTCAGGGACTGATCGGATCATTACATCTGCCCCCTCGTTCTGTCATAAACCTAGATTCTAAGTTTTTGGACGAAGTTTGGGTCTGCCCACGGCCCAGTTGTGTCGACGACATCAGGTCTTCCATGGAATTCCTGGCCCGTATCGATGAGCTAGTATGGAAACGGTCTGTGCCTGTCAATGGCGACGGTCCGGATCTACTATATTCGAGAGCGAATACGGATGCCCTCATTCAGCGACTTGCTCTGTGGGAAAAAACTATAAGGGGCCATCACAAGGGCTAGAGCTGGAGCCCGTAATGGCGTCTCGCAAAAGGACCGAGTCGTACTTGCGTTTCTATGGTTGGTAGCGCTACAGCTACTTCTCAACGCAGCTTTCCATTATACGGGCCGCCTTCTCTCGCCTCCCGGCATTTTTTCAGATTCTGTTGGGCCGGTGCACAGGCCAGTGCTTCTCCCGCGAAGCGCCGTCCCCTTTTGTCGTTCATCTTGAATAACCGTCTTTTTGGAGGGTCTGGAAATAACAATATTATCACTTTTATGTCAGGCAAGTTTAAAACTCAGTACGGCATGTACTGCCACGTACTAAGTACTTCAAAACGGCAACTGAATGTGACTTGCCTCTTCACATACCAATTATGCCCCCCATTCGTGCCCCCCTCCTTCGCGTCATGCTGAACATCCGCCGTACCGAAGACAATGCTGCGTCAACTGATGATCTGCAGTGGCAGCCCGTTATCGGTATCATAGCTGGTTTCCGTAAGTACCCCTGGTTGTCGCCATACAGCCAACATCAAAGCTGACTGTCAATGTGTCGATCCCACAGTGTCTATTCTGCTCGCCGTCTACCTCCTCCATGTATTGCTCCACTTTCACGCTTCAGGCTTCCCCCGTCGCGTTCTCGGTGAGTTGTCCTATTCCTTATTGATATATATTTGCGAACAAATATATATATTTATCTTTTGGCGCCAGAATTCATACTTCCTTCAGGCACTCACCGTGTCTCGCATTCCGTCACTGAAAGCGAGACGTCGGGTTCGTCGCCCGACCTCGCGAGGGTAGCGAGTCTAGCTCCTCCTCCTCCTTACACAGCAAGATCAACCGCAGCTCCTCCCCTCTACACAGTCACAGTGCCACCTCGGTCGCTGCAAGGTGGGCCTGTCCGCTATCCGCGGAATTACCGCCCGCCGCCGCGCCGCCACGTAGAGGAGCCCATTTCAAGAGGTTGACAATGTGCTCGAACAAGTTGCTGCGGATGCACAGCACGTCCTACTTGTGCCGGGCTTTGAGATGCTGTGGATTCGTCTCGTTATCGCTGAGCGAACTCTCGCTCGCTCGTTCCCGAGATTGATGATTCTCACTGAATAATACTCGTCCACGCCCGGAGGCTAAGTCCATCATTATCAATGATCATGTATGGCCACGGATCTCGTTGGAATTCTACTAGATGACCAGCAGCTACCTACTTAGATGGGCATTGGCATGTTTCATTTATTCGCTTTGGGAGCGCAGTTCGATGGCGCACCTACGTCGCCCGTCCTCTTCCTCCTTGCCCCACGGACTTCTTCTCGCCGCATGTTCCTGCACCTACATACCCCAATTCACCGGCTCGCCCCGCATAGGATATGTCACGCTAATTCTTCCCTTACTGCTGATGCACTATTGTTATTTTTGGACCGCTCTGGAGTCTTCTATGTGTTGCGGTTCAAGCTAGCCAAGCAACGCGCCTTCATCGGACGATTAGAATTTGGGACTTCTGTTGATGTAATGATTGATGGTAATATCGCGGGAGACGGTCCTGACAACCCTTTTGCAAATTCAGATAATATGTGACGGAGTGCATTGTTCTTAGCTTGGTTCAAGACGATATACGAAACATTGACAACGTAAGCTGACCCCGTCCTTTTGCACTGTTACAAACAGCATAATTCTCGCATAATTCTAATCAGGAGTATCGATTGCCAATAATGAGACGTAGCGGGCGGCATGTTCCGATCGGCTATGTCATTTGTGGTTTCCTATGGATCCTTGTGTTTTCGAATCGACTGCTTACTAGTACATAAATGGTAGTCTCGGGCCCCTTTCCTTTTACTCGGCTAAGTTGACGGGTTGAACATACCGTGGAACCTCCGCCAACATGTGCGAAGGGTACGGAGGCGCTCGGTTGGCCCCGAATCGTTGCTCTCGGAGAACTTTCTCAAAGCACCCACTTGATATTCAAGTAGCTAAATAGGACGTAGGGTTTCACAGGGTCGCTGGCTAGTGTTGTCGGAAGGTGAGGTTGAGGTCACCTTGAGGTGGCAGTAGCGGTACACCTCAATAATCCAGGTGAGGTGTTTATAAGGCGAACATTCAACAATGGTATATCCCAGAGCTTCGCGATCGCGTAGATTACACTTTGCTAGGTAGTATTAGATATTGATAATGTTTATAAGCAAGGCAGATTCCGCTGGCGAAAGACAGAACAAGCTTGGAATCCATTCGGCCAGTGGAAACAAATTCCGCGACCTGAGTGAAGGTCCCCGCATCAGCAATCGACTTAGAGTTATCCCACTCGTAATTGAAGTAGAACCTTTCATCGCGGGAAAGAAACTTGAGAGTCCAGAGCATCTCCATGTAGTTTCTGGTGACATGTTACGCCGTGCTGTGTCCATTTCCTTTCCTGATTAAAAAACACGTTTGCAGGGCGCCGCAGTCTGGACAGGTAGCACATCGAGCGCGATGTGGTAAAGGAGAGAGAAAACGTGCTTGTGGCTGACGTGCCTCAGGAGAACAACAAGCTTTGACTGTTAGGTAACTTTGCGTCTTTTAATAACTTTTTCTTTTTGATGTTCCTCCACAGTATAAGTGTTTCGCAGAGTCATCACGGCGCAATTCACGTACATTAATAGTCTAATGGTGAACAGCTTACGTGTCGATTGTGTATGAGGAGATGCAATAATGTCATCAATTGGCTAACGTCTCGGTGGTAAATGATAATCCCAGGCAGCTAGAACCTGGCCGAAGTTGTGAGTATTCTCTAACGGAAACAGAATAAGACGACACAAGGCATTCCAAAGGCAGGTCCAGATTATCAGATAGTTTTGAACCAGCCGTTCCTGGACAGCCAGGTACAGCATTCTTGTATGCATCTTCCTAAAACATCGGCTCGAGACTAATCTCTAAGAGACAGTAGCCCATGGGCTTGAAAGCTTGAGAAATCATAATGCTGTGAGCCACACTGTAGCTGCCAGAATGTAGTTTGTTTTCTGCCCGCGCCAATGTGACATTGGTGCGTAGTATGGAAGCGCACATCTGTCAGGTACGCACCTACCGATCTGCACAGCACGCTAACAGATATGTACTGACGTCATTGCGACTGACCCGGATTTCGATTCAAATCTTGTCAGGCATCGGTCATTAATGAACGAAGATTCGGGATCTTGGGTACAGCATCAGATGGCCCGTCATAGCCAAGGTGGTATTGAGAAGTGACGCAGTACGATCTGCAGTTGCGGTCATCGCACAATCTTGGCGGTGCTTCCTTGCATGCTGCACGGAATGTAAGGGTCTCCGGCCAGTCGTGGACGGAAGTACCAAATTTATCTCATGAAGATTGAACCATAATGCGCAATTTACACGCGGTGCTCAATTCCTGAGGCTAGGTCCACTGTAGTAAGCGATAATCAAGATTCAACAAAAATCAAGGCTACACGCCCGGGTCTACACACAGGCGCGCCTCGCCAATCAAAGCCACCGACTTTATTTCGTTCCGCTTTCCATCTTCCCCACCGTAACGCGTTGCTTCGGCAATTCGAGTAGATGTATCAAATCGCGACACGTCGGCAGCACACAAACTCGCGTACTCGGGTCCCGCTGATTGGAGGACTTGTGCGTGTAAAACGGCAGGCGGGAACGGCGGACCGGGTGAGGTCATGCCTCACACCGAAGCATTCGCAAAGAAGTGCCGTTGGACAGGTGTCCCCTTTCCAGAAATGATTTCCTACATAGGGAGGGTACTATGTACCCCAACAGGACGAATAAGTGGATTGTAAGAGGCAACAAGAAAAATCCGCGTCCAGCGTATCTTAGGATTCCACATCTGCCTTTTGATCACCCGAGGCGTTATCTGGATCCACTACATTCTCCTGAAAGTGCACTGCAACGGCATCACCGAACTTGCTGTTGATTTCTTCCAGAGTGAGACCCTTTGTCTATCCAATCATCAGAGGCGCTCGGACTATATTAGATTGGAGCCCCACCTCAGGGAAAAAATAAAGCATGACAGCCAAATTCACTGCCGTTAGGCATACGAACACCACATAGTACCCCCACCCGATCCTTGCGAGTGCTGTGGGGCCGACTTCTAAGAATACGACCGTCGATAAAAATGTCCCGGCCATCGAGAACGCCATACCCGGCGCACGTATGTGTGACGGGAATATCTCGCTGCAATATACGTATGACGTGGCATCAATGCCGCAAGCATAGAAGCAGATGAAGCAGAATATGAATAGCACGCCAAGAGCGTTCCCTGTGTGAGATGCAGGACCCACTAGGCGAGCTTCCATTGCGCTTTCAAGGGAGAGGGAGATCATACAGCCGGCAAGACCAATTGCTGTGCAGGGAGTGAGAATGTGTGCTAGAGAAAGGCGAAATATTCTTACTAAGCAACCGAACGCGACCAACATGATCCATGATTATGGCCGCAACAAAGTTCGCGACCGTGGCAACAGTCACATATGTCGCACTAAGCATGATCGTGATTCCTCCGGTAAAACCTAGGTCCTTGTAGAGGCTAACCATATAATCTGCCCCAAAACGTTAATTAACACATCAGTCCTATGAGACACATAAGTACGAACTGTATACAACCATGGAACCAGTCGCCTGAGCAGCATACTGCACGAAGAACCCCATCCACATACGTTTGCGGTAGGAATGCTTTGTTACCATTTGCCAAGCTCCACCGCCTGTAACCCAGGCTTGAGTATCTAGCTCAACTTGTTTCATCATTTGATGAAACTCTTTCTGTGCATAAGAAGATTTAGGTACATGTGATGCACCCGGGCCGTCAACATGCAGCCTGGACACGATCTCCCAGCTCTCTGCATCTCTACCTTGCATCAATACTGTGAACACGGCTTAATACAGCAGTGAAAATTATCGAAAGGTTGGAAACTTACACCAACGAGGAGATTCCGGCACCCATGGACTACAGCACAGGAGCAAAAGAGGACAGGTACACTGAAGTGCAAATGGAAATCGCCATTGAAAGCTCAGGTTGGTCGAATAATATGTGCCAACAGCAATCCATCCGGTCGCCGCATTTGCCGCAACAATCCAAACACCTTCACGTAGGGAACACATCATGGTCAAATAGTTTTAGAGTAGCGAAGAGACTCACCATGCTGTCCCACGAGAAGTCCCCGGGAGGAGGGCGGAGAAACCTCCGATCCGAAAATCGGAATGATTACCACCATCATGCCTGCTCCCCAGCCAGATATGAAGCGTGCCACGATAAGCATGACGGCATTCACGGATCCTGCAAGGAGTATACCAGCTAGAATTGAGAACACAGAAGCGGTTTTCATCGTCGTTTGTCTGCCGTACTGGTCGCACATCCAGCCAGCAGCGAATGCACCGCAAACACCACCTGCAGAGAAAATTCCATTGATTGTACCTATTATCGCATTTGAATATGCTGAATTTTCTGCCAGGTTGAAGTAAGCCAGGAATCCTGGCTGGCCGAGGGTATATGTCAGAACACTGTTAGCGTAACCATATGTTAGGCTGCCCAGCGTCAGAATAAGGATGGTCCTGATGTTATACCACGAATAGTGAGTAGTCATGGTGGATGCAGGGCGCCCAGGATGCACTTGTTCCAGAGAATATTATATGCCCATGATGGTCAGCTGGGTAGGCGAGTATTCTTGGATAAAACTTGTGATCTCACAAGTGTCACGATGCCATTGGGTTCGAAGCTGATAAGCACGGAGAAGGTTTACGTATTCAACTCTGTCTGCGAGTCGGACCGTGGTGCAGCAGGTCAAAATAGTCTGACGTGGCAAGCTGGGTTGACAGCTAGAGTGAAACTTTCGTCGAACAAGAGAGTGCACTCACACTGAGATCGATATCGATGATTATTGGTAAAAACAAAGAAATCCTGAGTCGTACAGAACTACTGAAATTTCATGAACTTTGGCCTCATCTTCAAGCTAGACAAAGTGGCGAGGCATTACCGTGACTAGTCGATCGTTCCGAAATTCAATTGAAATGGAACAAAGTTCCTGTCGGATTCGTGATTTTCTGGATGTGGCATGCCTTTCATCAACTGCAGAATTAATGCAGCTAAGGAACTGTCTAGGTTGAACCGACACAGTCACTCACTCACATTAAGTTTTGCAGCCCCTCGCGAGGCGCGGCATTGAAAGCAGGGAACTTGAAGTTGATCATTTGTCATGAGCGTGTTCCGGTCCAAACTAACCCTAACCCCATAACATGTCTACGTCCTAACATGGCAAATTCGGTCACCATCCCTTAGGTTTGCACTTCCCACCTAGCCACTCGTTTCTTCGTTTCCCTCGTTACTTCTTCTCCTACCATGGACTATGACAGAAAATCGACTGTGTCTTCATTCTATGGAGGACGTAGAGGTTCATTCGATGCCCTGAATCATTCACAATCTCCCGATTACGCTCCCTCTGGTCGTCCACGAGACGATGCTTCTTCCTTCTATGCTGATCAACAACCACGGGCGAGCCATGATATGTTAACGGGAGGACAATCCGCAGGATACAACGCATCATCTTTTTTGCCGCCGGGCGCCTAGAACCGCTGAAAGGCGGACGCGATGAGGAAGAAGAGGCCCCAGAAGCTCAGACCTGGGATGTTTTTGCAGACTTTAACAACGCTGGCCCAAGATACAGCACTGCTTTCGGCATTGGGCAACATCAAGAAACTGGGTATGCACCTAGAAGAACTACCGTGTCGTATCAAGCTAACCGATACGCAGCTATCATCAGCTTCCCCCACCTCCGCCTCCGCCTGGTGCCAAGACAGAGGGTGATACCGACAGTGTTCATACACCAGCAGAGCTAGTTACGGTGCCTGCACTGGGTCCGGAATGGCAGTTATCCGAGATGAAAAATATGACTAAGTCGGGTCGACGAGAGCTCGAGAGTGAGAAGCGGCGGGAGAAGTGGAAAGCCTGGCATCGCGGGGAAACGGGTATGTGCGGAAAGTGGTTCACCAAAAGGTTCCTTGCCTTCTTCTTATTTGGGGTGGCCGCCATGTGAGTCACATTCGTCCTCTTGAGCATAAATATATTGAAAGCTTCTGTAGCATTGGCACTATCCTCGCAATTACCATTCCTCGAGTACCTGGTCTATCATTCAACAGCTCCACACCTCTACTTGCCGCCACTGGGAGCTACAATGCCTCGATTCCAACCGAATTCTCCCGATACCCAGCCAATTTCTCCTTTCCGGCGTACGCAGATATCCAAGTTGATACTACCGCCAATATTATTCCTCTTACTTTCAACTACATCTCTGCACAAGTGTGGGATCCGAACACAAATCTACAAGTCGGCACGGGTTACTTTGGAAAAGATACCCTCCCCGCCAAGATATATGCGAAGATCCAGGTCCCGCTCAACTTCTCGTATGTTGCATCAAATGACTCGGATCCGACGTGGACTGAGTGGTATAATGCCTGCAAGAATGTTGGGCTTTATCCTAACGGGACAAGGCCAGGTCAGTGTGTATGTCATGGTTGCTTCTGTTTGCTCATCAGAACAACAGGCGTAAATTTCAAGCTCATTCTTACAATGGATATTGCGGGACTGCCGTCAACACAATCCCAATCCACACAGGTGGATGCGGCCCCTTGCCCTATTCAGCTGCCCATCAATGCAGCATAATGGCTAACTACTGGACTTATTCGCGCGTTGCCTCTTGTCTATATGCTTATTCTGGTTCTACTGTGTTCTGGGACGTTGCACTATCTCCGCCATTACATAATCTTGGATATCGGACAATATGACCATCCGTCGTTATTTCACGGCCTGCGCATTCGCCTTGCTACAGTCTGTCTTTATTTCGTCTTTTCATTTTAGTGTTTGCAGCGTTACTCACCATCATGACATGCAAACAGACTATTGGATTATAGTCAATGCTGGAATCGATCAATGTTTCGGTTTTTGTTCGCTGAGCACAATGGCTTATCACAACGCCGCAGTATACGTACACCCCGCATTCAGACTGACGCCGCTTACTTGAATGGCAGAGCTTCGATTCTCGATTCTCGATGACGAGGTTTGAGCGCTTGAGCTTCTTCCTGCAATTGTCCCCGCATTGCGCCCGGAGCTTGCTCGTTTCCCTGCTCATTCATAAGAGATAAGAAGTGCGCGTCGTGGATTCTTCGCGCGCGAAACTCATTTTCTACCTTTCGCCCAATGCAAGCGGAGTATTCGGCTAACGATGTCGTGGCGGCAAGGAGTTTGCAGGTCTATACGGTGCGTTCCCTCTTGTCAACCCGACGGTCGTTGATAATCATAGATAACTCATGTGCCACCAGTACCTATATAGTGCGTATCACTGTCCGAACTGCTTCTTCCGTGTCCTAAACTCAGCTCAGCGTCAATGGCTACATTCTGGGTGGGATTATCTTGATGTATTGTATTTCCATTTGTTGTTAAACTCCCTTACTCAGATCTACGATTATACTTGTTCACTTCATCAGGAGGTAACGTACTCGTCCAGCCTCATTGTTCATATTGATGATAACAATCTGTTCATAGTGGGCGTTTCTCCTTCGGTCACGTTGGTCTAAGGTAAAATGCCTTTATGTCGTCGCACGATACGTGCCTTTTCTCCTCTTCGCCGGGCATTTATATAGTGCGTTCAGCTCTTACACACATTGTCATGAATTGACATGTCGTACGTACTCCAGTGAACCTCATCCCGAACGAGAACTCCGATGTATGTAACCACGCGGACTCATCTGGCCGATCAACGACGCTGACTGCATGACTTTCACCAGAAATGCCAGTTGTTGAACAATATTTGCTCATGTACGTGCATTGTGCTTACACGCATGCACATCCTCACCGAGCCCTACCCATTCCTCTCACAGGTTTCAGTTTGATATCAGTCTTTTGTTCTGAATGTATATCTCCTTCCCCCGCAAAACCCGCGCAACCCTGATCACATTCGTCTAGGCTTTTTTGTCCTTAGAACATATGCGCTCTGGAACCACAATAAATTTGTTCTCGCCACCATGGTCACTACCTTTCTTGTGAGTCCCGTACCCTCAATGCACCCCGAACTCGTGTAAATACATCTTTCAGGCTGTCGTCATATCATCCATAAGTTTTGCCTTCGCCACCACTGCCACCGCACCGTGTACGCGCTCTCACCTTCGCCTCGGTGTTCTACCACCATTCACACTGCACTTTCACAGGGACGACCAGCGTGATCCCGGGCATCACAGGCTGCTACCAGAGCTCGTCCGTCGTCCAGCTCTTCATACCGTTTCTTCTGTTGATTGGGCTTGAATTTGGTATGTTGCCAGGAATTGAGAGTATACATCTACACAGACGCGCGCTGACTGACGCTCTCCAGGTCTCGTGTCCCTCACACTCATACGCGCTATACAGAGCTGGCGGTCGACCAACAGCCATCTGTTCGCCGTCCTGGTGAAGCATAGCATATTCTACTACACGTGTGGTCTATGTGAGTCAGGACATACGCATCTTTTTTTTTTTTTTTTTTTTTTTAATTCCAATTTCTGTCCGTTGGGGTAAAATACC